>APFE030722387.1:0-29142 GCA_000404065.3 Pinus taeda | reverse complement strand
GAGCTGATGGTCTCCGATATAGAAGCACTGGTCCTGAATGTTCCACCTCTCAACCAGCCACTCCAGAAATGGCACCTGAGCCCTCATGCCGGGTATGACCCAGTATTTGTACAAGCAGCATGCGCGCAATGCATCAATGGTAGGTTTATGATTCAACGCGGCCGAATTGACATCTTCATGCTCTCGTTCTCGCCAATCCAACATGGTGGGTATCCTGCACACCATAAAAAGAGTTTTAGTAAGCTTGAAATCAAATTTTAATGGTGAATTTTGGAGATATGAGTTTGGGGGTGCGCTTTACACGGGGTACGCACCCCGCCTTCAGGAAAACTGTATGGGTACGCACCTGGCTTGAAGGTAGGTTGCGTACCCCGACCCTTTTTCCTTTAAAGAAAAAGGTCTGGGTACGTAGGTTACGCATGGGCCACCTGCGTACCCCGAGGAGCGCATCCCAAAACCCCTATGCCTCCAAAAAATCAACATCCTCTTCGAGCAACATGGTCTTATTAATGTCCCTATGAACAAGAAGCTGCCAACCTAGTACAACAGAAGGATTGGAGATGCAGCTCGGGGGAGGAGACTAGATAGGTATCTCATTCATGAAGATCTACTTAATTCCCTCACAAATTATAGACAGTGGGTGGGCACTAGAGGAATATCGGATCATTCCCCTATTTATCTGGAAGTGGCAGGCTCTTTCAAAAAACGTAGGGCTCCTTTTAATTTTAATTCGACCTGGTTAAAGGACACTAAAAATCTCAGGTTGGTTTTAGAATTTTGGAAGGCCCATCCCTTACCAAATGTCCAGAGGAAGGCTGAGGGTTTCTATAGTAACCTAATCAAACTCAAGTGATTATCCATAGATTGGGCCAGAAGGAAAAAGGCCAAGGAGGAACATACCCATGGTGACATTGAAAATCAGTTGACCACTCTAATGGCTGAACAGGGAAGAGGGTACACCTATATAGCAGCAGAACTATGCCTTGTGGTCTTGGAAACCCAGAGATCAAGGATTCTGTTGGATCAGGAAGAAACTTGGAGACTCAAAAGCAGGGCAATTTGGTTACAAGCGGGGGTTGGCAATACAAAATTCTTCCATAAATTTGCAAATGGAAGGAAAGCCGGCGATACTATCTAGCAGATGCCTATGGAATAGGGTCTGATTGCTAAAACTTATAATCAGCTAGCACGGTTGGGTAACACTCACTTCAAGTAGCTGTTCAAAGCCCCACCGAGCACACCTCTAGCTGATATCATTCACATTGCAATGCATTTTCCCAGATTTGTGGAACCTAACTTGGTGGAGGATCTCATAGAACCTGTTACTATGGGGGAACTGGAGGGCACCCTGAAGTGGTTTAAGAAGCACAAAAGTCCGGAGCCAGATGGTTGGTCCATGTGTTACACTGAAATTTGTCACCATGACTATCTACAGTTAATATGGCTCCATCAATAGTCATATTATCCTCCTTGTCAAGCCTCATACCTCTGCTCCTCATGTCAAACTTCAAAAAGAGAGAAAGTCACTTAAAAACATGTTTATCTCTGGGTACGCAGGTTTTCTCTACCTTGCCTGCGTGTACGCATCCCAAACACACTGTGCCTGCATACTTGTACGCTCTGTAAGCCAAAGGATGGGTGCGTACCCCTGTAAAGGTCAAAAGGTGCGAGTTTCATCTTTAAAAAATTACTTGTGGTCACTTCTAGAGCCTTCTAGAAGAGTGTTTGACGTGTATTGAGCGCCTCTAGATGGTTCATGCATCCCTATGATAGAGGAACTTATCCCATCAAGAGAGGAGCTACCCCATCCAAAAGAGGGAGTATCCCATTGATGTTGGAACGGAATAACCTCCTCTAGAATACTATAAATACAGGCATTGGGCCAAAGGAGGGGAGGTTGAAAGCTGAACATTCTAAAGGGTAAATGCTGCTGGAATTAGGACTTCCATTGTTGACTTGTGAGGAGAGATCACTATCCTTCCTTGTTGCCATATTGGGAGTGGGTGAGCTTGTCAAAGTAGAGGAAATCTCTTGTTGGACCCTGGGAGGAGCTTGCACAACACCAAGGCTCAGGTTGTAATGGTTCCTTTTTTGTTTCCTTAATACAAATAAGTCCATTCTTCTCAATGATTTGTTGTTAATGAACTATTTCATGTAATCCTTGGTCTATGTGATGAATATGCTTTGTTTTATGAAATATTCAGGTGTTATGTAATCGTTTGCCTTGTTAGTGTATGGAGGTCTTAAAGTGAAGGAGGAGCTCATTTGGATCAGCAAGGCTAGACTGCTACAACAAGCATTGGACCTAAGGGAAGATCGGAAAACAATTGGTTTCTCATAGAATAATGTATGTTTAGAGAAGGATTGCTCTTGTTTGGTTTGTTTGTCACTAGAGAGTCTTAGACTCCTGGGGAGGTTAGGTTTGTCCACAAAAATAACTCTTTCCGCATGACACCGTGGAATTCTATCTTATGTTCTTTGACATTATTGGACCAGATCTACCCGATGTGATCGAGGAATGTTGTACATGGGGTAGAATGTATGAACCTATAAATTCCACCTGTATAGCCCTCATTCCTGAGACAGACTCCCCGCCATCCTTCAATGACTTCAGGCCTATATCCCTATGTAACTGCCTATACAAAATTATTGCGAAGATCATTGCTAACTGCATCAAGTTGATCCTATCGAGCAACATCTCCTCAGAGCAATTTGCCTTCCTACACAATCAACAAATCCATGAGGCCATCTACACAGCACAAGAGGCCTTACACTCCATCAAAAAAGAAGAAGCTTAAAGGGGTGATGCTCAAGATTGACCTCTCAAAGGCCTTTGACAGGGTCAGCTGGTTATTCTTAAGGATGATCCTTACTCACCTGGGCTTTCCAATGGTTTTTATCAGATGGATAATGTGTTGCATTACATTTGTATCCTTTGGAACCTTAATCAATGGATCAGTCTCCCATTCCTTTCAGGCGGAGCGAAGAATCAGGCAGGGGTGTCCTCTCTTCCCATTGCTTTTTCTTATTGTGATGGAAGGCTTAAGTAGGCTGATTGCATCAGAAAAAAGAGCCGGGAGGCTCAAGGGTCTCAAGATCATGGAGCAATGCACTCTAACACATCTGCTCTTTGTGGATGACATGCTCAGCTTCTTAGATGGAGGCATTCAGGACAACAACACTCTCTCTGAAGTTTTGAATCTTTTTTGTTCCGCAACAGGGACGGAAATAAATGGGGCCAAATCAACTATATCTCTCTCAGCTTGTACTCAACAAGAGACCTATCATGCACTCCAAAACTTCCCCTTCCAAAACTTGACAATGGAGGATGGATTGAAGTACTTGGGTTTCAGGATAAAAGCAGATGGATACAAAATTGCAGTTTGGACCTGGTTGATTGCCAAGGTGGAAAGAAGATTAATATTTGGAGCCATCATCTACTATCCAGAGCAGGTAGACTGGTGCTTATTAAATCGGTTCTGGAACCAACACCAGTCTTCTGGATGTCTCTGGCCTGGATCCCCTAGGGTATATTACAAAGGATTCAGCGAGTTTACCGCCACTTCTTATGGAAGGGTCACAAGGAGGGAAAACCTTATGCGTGGGTCAAATGGAGTAGAATTGCAACTCCCAAAAAATAGGTAGGTTGAGGCCTCAATAACCTCTCTGCCTTTCCTCAAGCACTTGCAGCCAAATTAGGATGGCTTCTCCTGAAGCACAAGAGCCTTTGGTCAGAGGTGGTTACCTATAAATACACATGGTCGTGCACAGTCATGGACTGGTTAAGGTTACTAGATAGGTTTAGATGTGAATCCATTCTTGTCCAAGAGGAATATGGACGCTGCACTTGACCTAGGAATCTATTTTTCACAGATTACCCACATGAAAACATTCCCAAATATACTTTTGTATCAGGGTTAAGAGCCCGTCTAAAGCCTTCAGGCAAGCTCACTTATCTCTTGCATGTGGGATAACCAATTTTACACAATAAACTTTATTTTGTTAAAATTTCAAATTAATACCACTAATTTTGTTACCCTAAAGCTTCCATTCAGCCTTAAATTTCTTTTTAAACCTAGTTGGCTTTTGTAACTCCAAAGTGATTTTTCTTAAATCCATGAAGCCTATACACCTGTGGCATGAATAGTTCAACAACGTGTGAGAAGTTGTCAGTAGCATCCTAGAAATAACAAAGATGGAGATTTTCCCTCCGGCCTGAGGCAAACTTCTAAAGACAATGTTAATGGATTCTCACCTTTTATTCATAATGGGCAAGGCATACATTAGTCCTGGACTTCTCAAAGTGTCTATTTTATTCCTCTAATAAGTCTCAAATGAAGCAACAAATATTTTTCACCTCTTATTAGAGTCCATTCTAAAAGAAATTACTCTTGTTGTTATATGTCTTAAAGAAGCCAGTGTGACCAGCAGCATGTGAGAAATGGCATTCTGCTAAGACCTTTGCTTTGATTTGGAACTAGGTACAAGGTATATAGGGTACGTCAATAAGTGTAACTCATGTAGGAACTTCTTACACATGTAAGGTGTGAATGTGTGAGAAGTGGTTCAAGACAACTTTTACTGATCACCTAGTAAAACTGTGAAATAATACCATCTTGTAATTTCACTTAGTAAATAAAAGTGAAAGATCAATTTCACTAGATCTCCTAACTCTTCAAAATCTAAATGAAATATTCTAGATATTTTTGGAATATTAGTGATTTGTATTTGATCTAATCTTAGCTATACACATAATTGTTGAGAAAAGGTGGTTGCTCGGATTAAAGAGTTTAGTTGCTAAGATAGGGGAGATTAATTTTGTCAATTAGAGTCTGAAAGCATAAATAGAACAAGATGAGAGAAGTTGTTTGCAAACATTTTTGGACATCAAAAAGACAAGAGATAAGAGAAAGATTAGCTGAGAAGATTCAAAGCACAGGAGAGTAGCCAAGGTCAGATCAGAATCCATATTGAACAGTGTTGTACAACAATTCAGTAAGGTGTGGGTTTGAGTATCTAGTAAGGAGATAGAGCAGATCTGAGTGTCCAGGAAGCTGAAAACCTCAATTTTGACGTGTCCTTGTAAGTTTTTATCATTAATGATAAGCTGATTTGAAGGACATAATTATGTGTGTACTTGAAAAGCTAGTATGAGTCCACTGTTTAGGTTTTCCAGTTATATGTGTGACTGTTGCATGTTCAGAATTTTATTTAGTTATTAAAGTAATTCAAGATCTGATTTATTTGAGAAAGAAACATAGGACAGTTGTCCTCTTGAATAATAAAATTTTTACATGGTATAAGAGGATCGTCTCTAATTGAGATCCTCAAGGGTTTAAAACAATATATCAACTACCAGAATCAAAGACCAACAGTTAGAGGGTTTCATTATTGTTGCTTGAAGGACTAACCACTCTTGTGGGTATATTTTTGTTGTTTTATTTTCATATCTGAAAAGTTTGTAAAATAGATCTTAGAGATGGCAGTATCAAGTCTCATATGAGGAAAAATTAGATGGTGCCTCCAGATAGGTGTCATCAAAAGCCAAGGTAACATTGTTTTTGAAAGAAAACAATCTCTAAGATATTGTCAGGGATGTTATAATTCATACTACAGATCTGCATGAATTGGCATCACATAAAAATAAGGAAGTGAAGGCCCAAATTACTCAGGAAAGGGTCCAAATCCTGCCTCACGAAAAAATGACGAACTCTGCCTCAGGAAGGTCAAACTGCATATAGGATTGAAGATGTTTTCATGTACGATTGTTGCAAATGCTGGTGTGGAAGGTGCAGTGGTTGTTGGGAAATTACTAAGCAATATAATCTTGACTTTAGCTACGATGCTGACTAAGGTGAATACATTGATATGGTGAAGGCAGGGATTATTGATCCCCTGAAAGTGATCAGAGCTGTTTTGGTTGACGCTACAAGTGTGCCTTCATTGTTAACCACAACAGAGTGCATCATTGTTGTGATTATGAAGGATAAGAGGGAAATCCCAGGTATGAGAGACGATATGGGTGGCATGGACTACTAAAGAGCATATCTAGACCGGTGTGCCTTCTGCGTGGTGTCCTGTTCCGAAAGTAGGGTTAAAATTCAGGTTGTCTTTTGTCCTAGTTTTGAAGGTTAAACTTCGAGTCAATTAGTTTGACCCTTGTTATTGTCTCGAGCATTACATTTCCCATTACTGGGAGCAATTTCTTGTGTATTCAATCTAACTTAAAGGAAAATTTGCCGATTGAAATGCCCTGCAGTCTTACCACTTATCTTTTCTGCAGGGAAAAAGCGTAATCCTTATCAAAGAGAGACTGGAGAAATGTTTTCCGTTTTCACATACTGGAGATGATAATTTATTCAAAGAGCTAATTTTTTAGATGAAGAAAAAAAATACCTGGGCAAAAACCATGGAAGATCGGGCCTTGTAAAATCCATGGAAGATCGGGCCTTGCAGAAGGAATTGTTGTAACTGCATAGCTTGTAAACATGTCTTATGGTGTGGGAGGGTTATTGCTAGAAGCACCACACCTATTAATGCTCCATGGCACTCCCCGAGGATAGTGGAGTTAATCATCTATCTGTAAATGTGTGCACCAGCTAATGCTCCTCGATCGGTTTATCTGTTTGCTGAAAAGTGTCCCAAAATGCTTCAACACCAAATTGTTCGAAGCACTTGAAATTTGAAAATTTTGAAAATTTCCCACCAAATTGTTCGAAAAGTTCCCCATCGATTTTTGATTTAGGTAATAATTACAAAATTTTAATGTGTTAATAAGGATATATTGATTTGATATTTATTAATTATTTTATTTTGTTTAATTTAATGTGTTGATCAAAATTTATTGATTCAATATTAATTATATTTATATTAAAAAAATTATCTTAATAATATAAATATATTTTTAGTAAAATATATAAATTAAAAAATTGAGATGTAATTTTAAAATTGATAGATTTTTTGAGGGAATGAAAGCACTAGCCCAGCTTTAAGTGCTTTTATGGGACTCTGTTGGAGGGAATCATTTATTCTAATAGTTATCATTGGATTCAACATAAGTTGGAAGATGAATCAAGCGGTTTGAGAATAGAAATGCACCAATCTAGATCTGTTTTAAACCCCTAAACATCCACCATAATTGAGGCAATGTTGAGAGGATTAACAGTTGAGTTGAATTTAGAAAAAGCATTTTCAAGGCTTGAGGTGTAAGTTGGAACAACCATTATAAGTAGAATCTAATGAGCTTATCATGACCTCATTACAAATAGATATGGATTTATTAAATGAGAGCTCCCATCTTGGCTGAATCCCGACGACTTGAACAAATTTCCATAGTAATGAAGCTTCAATGTCCCCGACTGAGAAAAAGTCGAGTAAGCGATCTATAGAAGCCTTTGAGTTTGTTTTCGTGGTTTCTTTAAGACTCTATGATTTTCACCGATGAAAAGATATTAAGCATTCACCTACTATAATTAGTAACACTTTCGTTCAAAGTTCATCAGAGCAATTAATTTAGTTTTTTATAGTTTAACATTATTAAAAATCTATCCTTCATGGGTTGGATGACTATGGTGATATTTCTACCTAGGGTCATTCTCTCTTGGGTTGGAAAGGGGTATTATGCTGGAATTAATAAGGTTTTGGTTCAAAGTTTATTCGAGCAATCAAATTTTTTTTTTCATTTTAATGTTGTTAAAAATCTACCCTTCACGGGTTGGATGACTGGTGATATTTCTACCCATGGTCATTCTCTCATGGATCTTTTGGAAAAAGGTATTATTGTATATTGGAGGTATTGGAGGCCAAAAAAAGATGGAAGGTACACTTATGTGAGTGGCCTAAAGAATATGATATATCAGATATGACCTAATGACCTCAAATATATCTGAGAATCGTATCCTTCTCACTCTCCCTCTCTCTCCCATGCTTTCCCACTCTCTAGATCTCTTTCTACCTCCCTCTCCCTCTCTCTCCCTCACTACCACTCTCCTTCTCCCTTCCTCCCTCTCTATCTCTTCCTCTGCTTCTCTCTTTATCTCCTACTCTTTCATGCCCACTCTCTCTTTATATCTTTATCTCTCTCCCTCCCTCTATACATATTCTTATCCCTCTCACTCCCTCTTTCTATCTCTCTATCCAGAGTTATTTTAGTACATGCACCATAATTCATACACTAGCTTTGAGCTCCACAACTGTTTTTAAGCATAGATCTCTACTTAACCATGATGACAAATCATCAAACCACAGTCAAGACTTATTAGTGCCCACAATGCATCGGTTTAACCCACACATTTCCCACATCATCTAATTTATTCTCACTAAGCTAATAATGTTCATAAGCCAAAACCATTATTCAAAATTGACCTAATCGTAGGTGTCTTCCTCCTATGCTATCCATGTTGTGGGCCAATATCCCCTATATATGGCTCAACCAATATCCCCTATCCTCATGCTAATTCTTGGGCTCAAAGTTGTGAGTACCACGACGGATAGAGAGATGATATTGAGCATAGATAAATGCATTAAGAAATAAATCCTAATGCATTGGGATTATATTGTTTTGGATTAAAGATTCCTCTATGCATTTCATTATAGAAGCAGACATGTCCCTCCAAAGTTGCTTGAGTGTCTACTAAAAGAGGACCCAAAGTTTATTCTAATTCACAGAACAAGGTAGCAATCAACCTTAAGCACAGATCTACTAGTAGACACTCGATCAACTTTAGAGGGACATATCTACTTCTATAGTGAAACGTGTAGAGGAATATTTAATCCAAAAGAATATGCTCTAAATGCGTTAAGATTTATTGTTCAATGTATTAGGATGTTGTGGGTTGTCTCTTCCCTGTCTAGTTGAATTTTTGGATCCCCTTCTTTCCTTAAGATCCCACCAACTATGGTTAGAGTTCTTAGATGACTATAAGGAGGAAGCCCCTTTCGGAAAGGGACATATAGTTTGAAGGTGTCTAGCTTGTTGGTAATTCCTACATCAAAAAAGTTGTATTTTCGTAGTCCAAGGGTTGGGAATACACAATGCCCATCCACTTGAGCTCTATTTTATCTGGTAGACCTTCATTGAGATCTACATAAACACATATGCAAAGATAGCTGAAAATGCCTTTCAAAAGTCTTTCCCCGTCTACTCTAACGAATCTTCCGATTAAATTGCCCACTTTTTGTAGGAGACCTGGATGGGTAAAGTGAATGGGAAAACTAGGCAATCTTACCCATACTGGAGTAGTCATTGACGACTTAGTGAGAGGACTATAGTTGGGAAACCATGGCTTCACTGGAAGACCAACTCATCCCCAAAACCATGGACCTTGGTCAAGGATTTTTTGCTTATCTTCAAGACATTTGAAAATCACCACAAAAAAAAACCTTGAGCAAAATATCAATTCTAGGTTATGAGCCTAGTTTTGATAGATCCAATCCCTAAGGGCAGATGATGAGGGTCAAAAACCGTTGAGATGAAATATGATTGCTTGATTGAGTTACTATGCAGCCCTCAAATTGATGCCAACCTCTGTTAGTTCCAGGCTAGGAGTGGCTAGAGAGTGCTCAACCACAAAGACCAAGCCTGAATAATCCTTAAAATTTAAATAGTTGGGACCAGGGTTGCGGCCTTTCTGACTTGGTGGTAGAAGGAGCCTCCTCTCCCTTAGCTCCCCCTTTCATCTCTGCAACGAGGGAGATTAAAGCCTCATTTTGAATGCCATAGTCGCTTAGAGGGAATCCCTCTTGTAGCATCCTGCCTTTCTACATAAGCCTCGAAAGCGCAACTGGAATTCTTGTGCGTTCATGGAGTTTGGTAGCAAGCATGACTACCAAGTTAGCTACTAAAATCGTCATACATGAAGCCCCTTGTGAGAGATGTTTTACAAATATTATGAAAAGGGGTGGTTATGAATTTGAAGATCCATGGTTTACTAGTTTTTTCCATGGGAAGTGAGGGACAGATTCATGCCTACCCTCTTCATCACGGCAAAATTTTTTGACAAACATATCCCAAATGCCCCAAGCACTGCCCCACTTAGCTCATTCAGGTGTTTCTTCAAACACTTTGCGAGCAACCAAATAACTTGCAGGTTTGGGAAGTAACTGGGCAGATTGGACAACTACATTGTAGTAGCTCCCATACCCTGAGCGACCAACTCAATCCAAGAAATGATTTTTTTTACAATTAGTACATAGGGTTTTAACTCCCTAAAGATTCACTCAAGCAACATACTCTACACTACAATGTCATCAATTTTTCTAATATCAAAGTAAGGCTAATACTTTTGTAATTATAAGGTATTTGGCTTACAACACCACCTTCATCTCAAAATAAAATGCCAAGCTTAGTACCCCACTATGACTAAGTACACCATATCTTCCTCTATCCACTTAGAAAATACTTGAGAGGTCTTTAACTACTCCAATTACCATCATGGCTTAGTGAAAAAATCATACTTTCCGAGGTAAAAGTTGTACACTAACATAGCCAAAAAAATTCTTAGAAGTAATATTTCTTTTCCATTTTTTCCCAAAGCCATTAAAATAGATTTTTTCTTGAAGCACCTCTTCCTAATGTCACCTTCTACCTTTCCCAACCCATTTCCAAGTAATTTAGCATCCCTAAATAAGATTAGGGGAAATTTAGGGCCATGGTTAAAATCATTTAAATCACTTGAAGCCATTTTGTAGTTTAATCCTACCCCCTTGATCACTAAACCCTAATTTAACTTATTTACCATAATTCAAAGATTTTAGACAATTATTTCCCATTATTTTATGTTGGCTCTATGATACACTCAAGGTTAATGGAATGTTTCCAAACATGGCCTATTATTGTCTAATCTCCTAAAATATTCCATCTTCTAGGAGCAAGAAGGTCTCACTTGAGGCACATATAATAATTCCCATTAAGTAATGCACAAAATGTCAAATATTTTAGCGGGGATCACATTCATTATGATATTATTGGTGACAATTTAAACCATTAGAACTAACATGATTCAAATGAATAAAAACATGCATATATCACCCAAATATAGTACAAATACAAACACATCAGTAGAATAGTATTGTTTTATACTAATAACATGCATGGTATTACATAGCTCTAATGTAGAGTGAACACCAAAAATTGATAAAAAAATGTAACCCCTCTTAAAATTTATCCCTAATATTGAATCTATTTAAGTACCTTACAAACCTCATATATATAGGAAACTAGAGTAGCTGCAAAAGATTCAAAGTTATAATACAGAATCAACCAACCATAAGCCACTTAACAAAAAAAAGAGAGTACAAAAGAGTTTATTTCTTTAGAGAGATACACAAATTATCCATAAAAGTAGGTGCAAAGAATATATGAGATGACTCATTAGCCTTGTGTACTTAGCCTTATATAAATCCACATATTCAACCTTCCACATGTTTACTTCTACAAATTCATATTTTTTCAAGTTTTGTTGAGCTTCTCTATGTGCCAAAACTTAGTAAAAGATGATACACAAAAATGCCTCGGTCATGCCTTCCAACTCATCCTTGAGTTGGGTTATATGCTTCATATATGTCCTCCTCTTATGACCAATATTTGAATCGTGTGGCACATATCAAACTTTCACCTAGTAAGTATGGCTTGTACCTATGATAACTCCCCTTATCTAAATATTGGATTATGATGATCACGAGTAGGTAACTTTTTTTATGAAGCCTTTACATGTGTAACTTTATTATGGTAGGGCTAGCATACATAGTTAGATCTCTAATATCCCTGTGGATTTTTTATTACAATTGCACATGATGATAACTAGAATAACCATGGGGAAATATATACACGTGCAACATAGCTACTTTAGGCAATCATAACCCTCATCTTAGCCACATTACTAGATACTCTTCCCAAAATATGTTTGATATCTCCTCCCAATTGTAGTTTTCAACTAAAAGGATCCATCAAAGCTTATCTCAGTTTCACGTTGGCCTTCTCAATTCTAAATGTACAACTACCTTAAAAATGGTGATGTTGAAAAATTGGACCAAAATTATAGGAAAGACTAGTGGTCAAATCCTTCACTTACTTTACCTTCATTGTCCATACCTAACTAATGAGAGCACAAGAACACCTACTTCTCTAGAAGCACCTATAATAATTTTGTGGGTTTAGCTAAATACCCTTTGGTTAGTGTTTACACATCAGTCTAGATACTAAAATGATGTGCCTACAATCATAATCCACTAGGTGTATTTTCTCTTAAAAAAATATGCAAATATAGATGTCCCTTTTATGGCCAAGTTCCACCAAAATGGTTCCTCCTTGGTCTGGTTGCGTGAAGATGAGCGCAAACGAACGTCCTGTCATGGTAATAATCGCCAGCAATGGGTCTAATAAATGTCTCCAAATTTCCATAGTCCAATGCTTCAATCGCCCAGTGGTATAATTTTGACCACGAACCCTTCCAACAAGCACAATACTCTCAGTAAATGCATCTTGGGCCATATTGATACCTTCTCTGAATACCAACAGACGCCCCTTCTCATGCACCTTGGTGCATTTTGTTTTTTTCTTCCCCTCCCCGTTCTCTGTGCGTGGTCTATCAGGTGTTGTTCATCCTCTACTGACTCATACTCATCCAAATCCGATGCTCTAATATCCTCAATACCAGGTTCCTGACGAGTGATGCCATCAAAACGTCTTGAAGTGCGAGCCGCAGGAGCAGGTCGCTAGCCATGGGGGTCTACTCCTGATGAGCATGGCACATTATTCGTAGTATTTACAACACCATATGTATCAGTCCCATGAACGCTTGTGCTCTCAACCGCCACATAAGATGCCCCTTGTACATTTGTTGCGAGACCCTGTTGTTCGAGTTCCCAGTACTGTAACTCCGATGGTGATGGGATATTCAAGACCGGTTGAGCCTGGTCCTCCTGCAGGTGAAGAAGGTTTGGATTTATCGTCAAGCCAGGGTGGGAAAACCCTAGGGCATTTAGGGAAACCTTCACATCATCCATCTCTGAGGTAAAAATGCATTGACTTGGACTTCCGGTTCACGGTGTATCGCCGGTGAAACCCCAGTTTGGTGTTGATGTGGCCCCTCAACCCAAATTTGGGAAGCCTCCATAGAATGAGAAGAATAATCCACAAGTTCCTCGTCGATACAAAATGATGTTCACATGTACTCCGTTATAATATCCCTATGTGATGCTATGCACGGCACCATCTGAGAGACATTGGCCCAATAGAACAAGACGTTCACCTCCACCGTTCGATCCCCTTACTAGTTTATCGAGAAAACCCGCAAGACCATACGCTGCCAAACCGCCACAAATAAATATAAACCAGGTGCACTGACCCTTGTTGGCTAGTGTTGTGACCATTCCCTCACGCTATTATCGCTCCCGGGTGCAGGTGAAAACCAATCTTCACACCAGAAAAAATCCTAGGGTTAGACTGCCATGGGAATTCCTCTTGGATTCTTCCATATGATCTTCTCTAGACCAATTCTTTATTTCCATTTGATTTCTGTTCTATCTGCAATTTCTTATTTAATATTGGAGCATCTCCATAGATTATTTAACCTTATTAAACCAAAAATTTTATTAGAAATAATCATTAATCTTATAACATTACAACTTCACTGCACTTTTTAACCACACACAACTTATTTTTATGTCACCATAATTCACCTTTAATGTAACATGATTACATTGAAAAATCAACCAAAATTCCCTCAAATAAATTTTCCTACTTAGAAACAAGCTTCATATGATTAATAATTCTTTACCATAAGCAATACGTCCCTATTAAGCCAAAGAAAACACTTACACATTTCATTTAATGGAATTTAATTCCAATTGAAAAACACAAAATCATTTCATTTAAGTTCCATTCAAGGTTTCATGGCATTTCTGCTTTTTAAATATCAAAATTTGTTCATTTCCCTCGCGTTCCAGGGAGGAAGGTCGCCATATCATCCCATTCTGTTTCTCAAATATTAAAATCTATTCATTTTCCTCATGTTGCAGGGTTTTTCCAGGGAAGAAAGAGGAAGGTCGCGGCCATGTTGTCATAAGTTTGATTTGATACATTTGTTTGAATACAAGAAATTGGATTCTAGGTGCCTCCAATCGTGGTGGTTTCATTCTACGAAGGGATCTGCACAAGGTTGCCCACACTCCTGTGCGATGGCCCATCCCCAAGCCTCCATCACTCTCTGCAACTTTAAAACACTTCTAGACAAGTGCAAGAGGCACTCAAGAGGCTATATGTACAAGATTCCGCAGAGGAAGATGGAGCTGAAGGTATGGGTTATGTGCCAAAGAAGACAACAGTTGTCTTTCCGACCCTGAAATCAATGAAGAAATTAAGCAGAAAAGAGGGAAAAAATGCACTGATAAAGACAAGGAAATAAAATGTCCCAAGACTGTAGGAGGTCACCATCTAGATGCTCTGCCACGGGTGGATTGTGATGATCCAGTCATCCCCATAAATTTCAGAGACACAAAAAAGGCCTCGGATTTGCCTATACCACAGGATGTCGAGAGTTCCGGAGCAATGAAATCAGATGCCGAGGAAATGTATGTGAACTGAGACAAGCATGATCGAGGCTCTATGCCAGAGGAGAGGTTTCCAGAGGATACTAAACCCACTCAAGAGGTAGGTAACTACATTTTATTTTTTTTGTTTTCATTATAAGAATTAATGGAAGAAACTTGTCCATGAGTGACTACCATTGGTTTAGGTGATAAGTCTGGATGGTAATTTTTCTACCAAAATCATCCGATGGTCTCCTGTTATGCCATTTAGGTGGCATGGACAACAGTGATAGTGAAGCCTGGTGGTTGGGTTAAACTCTGCTGACCTCACTAGTAAACCAATGCCTTATTGGTGGCTTATGTAGAGATTTTCACTTTTGAAATAACTAATAGCTTGCCATATGTCATTCAATAGAATGGTTTAGGTTGGAGGTCGATATTCCCAAGTAAATTTTTGTTAAAACTACGATGGGAAATGAATGGAAGATTAGATATACACCTAACCGATGGACTTCTCTACCATGTGCTACATACCCATTTGATGACAGGCAACATTGTTCAGATCAATGTCAGTAGAGGCGCGACTAGTATATCTCTTTTCCATTCAGTTCTTGTTCCTATTATCATTTCCATTCCTCTGTTGGGATTACACTTCTACAACACCACCAGTTCTTAAGTGCATGATATATTCAAGGAGATGGGTGGGTTTAAGTTGCTTATCCCTCAAAATTGTACAGTCACGATTTTACTTTTGTTTTGTTTCTGGTTATGTTTACGTTTCCTATTTCTAGTAAAGTAGGTTTTGTATCTCAAAAACTCAATTTTATAGTGGTAATGTAGACTGTCACAGAGGTGATTTACGCTTATTATTCGCTAGAAATCTTGAGTCCTATTTCTTGTTCTATTCACCATGTAGTCATGTCTCTTGTTTTGTTTATGTTTTACCCTTTTTGGTAATATACGCTTGGACTGTGGATTGATATTTTAATAATGCCATAACAAATTTCCTATAGATATAAGGCAAAGTAATGCATAGGGCTTGAGTAGGTCATGAAATGTTCAAATAGAAAAATCGTCTTTGACGTTGGTGTAGCCGTAATCGTTTTGGGTGAAAATCCAAATATTTTGATTCGATTTTTCTTAAAATTATGTTATCGAACCTTTTTTTTACTATTTTACATATATGGAAAAACCTCAGCCCTGTCGAGTAAGTTCATGCAGGTTCTCTACTTTACAATCTATTTTTGCTCTCTTGACCTAATAATATTTTTCTTATAATTAGAAAACCTTAATCTTTGTTTTTTACAAAAAGGCTATACCTCACTTCCAGTTTCATGGATCTGTGAATATTTGAATCCACAATATTTTTGAATTATTGAGAGCTACACTATTCCTCAAATTCCCAATTTTATAAGGATTGTTTGCTCTTGGATATGGATGTGGATTTGTATAGAGATTTCTGAAATGTGGGCTCTTTATGATTGATAACAAGAAAACAATGGATGCTCTGAGAAAGCAGGCAAACAAGTTGATAGAGCAGGTTGCGAAACAACATCAGGTATTGCATTGTAGTCATTTTAATTTTATGTTTTTCAAATTTGAACTAGGAAGGAAACAACAATGGATGCATATGCCACTGTTCCTTCATACTAGCGGGAATTTAATCCTTTTGTAGTTATAAGGCTCGTAGGTAATGGAGCTGGGGCTCCTAGATAATCACATTGTGATTGTGTGAGGGATTTAGATTAGATATGGGTTCCTGCCAATACATCAACGTGTTGCATTTGCCTTTAAACCATACCCACTTCACTTTGTATGTTAAAACTTGAGATTGAGTTATGACCATAGAGTTCCTTCCTGGTCTGCTTATTATGGATATGGATCATTATCATTTTGTAGTTGGCAGTGGCTCTATGATCAGTGCAAAGTATGTCGTGTTGTGGGGTAATGTGGCCTCTAGATTGGCATCCTGCTAAGACTTGCAGGGAAAACTACCAATTATGTGTAACTAGCACTAGTAGTTGTGACACATCCATTGATTGCTGATGTAGACAACTCTTTTTACAGTGAGCCTTGATCAGGGGTGATGCCATCGTAACTTCTATACAATGGGATGATAGCAATGTTCAATGTCTCTCCTCAAAGAAATGTGGGATTTGAGGATATTAATTGATGCAAAGGAACTTTACGTATCCTCTTTAGTTTACTATAACAACTACACTAAATAACTAAGAAAGGCACTGTGGTTAGCTCAAGTGCATGGAGATCTATTCGTATTAGAGTCTATGCCATCCAGGCGATGTATGATTCAGTGTAATTTGCACCAATGATCTCTATTTAGTATTTGCCAATCATTTTATTGACTACTGGACTGATAGGTTTCTTTACCTGATGAAATTGATGTTATATTGAGTTTTGGAGCCATCAAGTAGAAAATGGGCATTCTGCCCCTTGTCTTTCAGCAAGACTTTCCCTTGTAATGTGAACATCACTGACTAAGAACCTGCCAGTTTCAATATTTCTTTGCCCGTTGGCTATATTCAAATTCCAAAGGATGTCTATCTTGAATAGGCAGAGTCTACCTCGCTGATGACTATCAGGTGACTATGCTTATCTTCCTTTACATTGTGTTTACTGAGTGACATGAGAATGGCCTCCTTTTGAATATTGAAATTAATTTTTTCATTAATTTTTTCTTTTTTCTTTAAATAGTTTGAGTATAACTTGCAAGATGCCAGAGCAAGATTGTTTAGGTTACTTCAATAAAAAAAATTATGATACTAAAAATCCTCTGCTATGGTCTGTAAGTTGATTTGCCAGTGGCCATATGATTGTTTCTCTCTCTGTAATACCCAGCTATGTAGTGCACACTGCACTCTTAGTGGGAAGTTGCCATACATAATTTATTGTTTTTGTTACTTAAACTTTTCGACATGAAACTTTCCTTTTTCCATGGAAAAAATCTTAATTTCTATTCAGTAGAAAGAATGGAAATTCATTCTTTATATGCTCTTCGCACGAGTACATAATGAGATGAAATATAAGGCCTTTCATGTTTTAATATTTAAAAAAAAAAAAATTAACTAAACACAGAATATGAGTCAATTCGGGTTATTTTGGATTGTTGGGTGGATTTGATCTGGTAATGGTGGCGCACTGCTCTAGTGGGAAGGAAAGAATAGAGAAAGAATGGAAGAAGATTTTATTAGAAAGTGGATTCGGTCGTTATAAAATAATCACCATCCCTGATTTCCATATTTCCAGTCTCTGATTGAAGCGTTTCCTTCTTGATTATTTGCTCTTTATGGGCACACCAAGTTTTGCACAGTGGCAGGGGAGTTCGACGGATGAAATAGAAGCATCGAGGCTTTTGAATTCCTTGTGTTTGAATGATTTACTTCTTGCATGACTTTTTATCATTCATATCCTTTCTGGCCTTCGCTCGGCTTCGAGAGAACTGAGCGGATTTGATGTCCCTGCAGATTGTGAATTGCCTTTAGGCTTTTGTTACGATCGATTTGTTGTGATCAAAACATAAATCTTAGTTATCCATTTAATCATTTTAAATGATTGACGGAGCCGCTTCGCAGCTTGCATTGCATTATTGGCTCTTGGGGGATCTCAGACGGAAGGTCTGACTAATATTAAGGTCTTGATTTGGAACCAACATTTAGTTGTGCTTACCCACCTGATCGTGTTTGACAGTGGTTTTGTGAATATATGAATCCAAAATATTTTTGAATTATTGAGAGGAACACTGTTCCTCAAATTCTCAATTATTTAAGGATTGTTTGCTCTTGGATATGGATGTGGATTTGTATAGAGATTTATGAAATATGGGCTCTTTATGATTGATAACAGGAAAACAATGGATGCTCTGAGAAAGTAGGCAAACAAGTTGATAGAGCAGGTTGCGAAATAGCAGCAGGTATTGCATTGTAGTCATTTTAATTTTATGTTTTTCAAATTTGAAGTAGGAAGGAAACAACAATGGATGCATATGCCACTGTTCCTTCATACTAGCGGGAATTTAATCCTTTTGTAATTATAAGGCTCGTAGATTAGATTCTAGAGACGACTCAGTTAGTCAACATTGGTAATGGAGCTGGGGCTCCCGGATAATCACATTGTGATTGTGTGAGGGATTTAGATTAGTTATGGGTTCTTGCCAATACATAAACGTGTTGCATTTGCCTTTAAACCATACCCACTTCACTTTGTATATTTCTTTGCGCGTTAGCTATATTCAAATTCTAGAGGATGTATATCTTGAATAGGCAGAGTCTAACTCGGTGATGACTGTCGGGTGACTATGATTATCTTCCTTTACATCGTGTCTACTGGGTGACATGAGAATGGCCTCCTTTTGAATATTGCAATTAATTTTTTCATTAATATTTTCTTTTTTCTTTAAATATTTTGAGTATAACTTGCAAGATGCCAGAGCAAGATTATTTAGGTTACTTCAATAAAAAAAAATATGATACCAAAAATCCTCTGCTATGGTCTGTAAGTTGATTTTCTAGTGGCCATATGATTGTTTCTCTCTCTCTAATACCCAGCTATGTAGTGCACACTGCACTCTCAGTGGGAAGTTGCCATACATAATTTATTGTTTTCATTAGTTAAACTTTTCGACATGAAACTTTCCTTTTTCCATGGAAAAAATCTTAATTCTATTCAGTAGAAAGAATGGAAATACATTCTTTATATGCTCTTGGCACGAGTACATAATGCGATGAAATATAAGGCTTTTCATGTTTTAATATTTTGAAAAAAAAACCTTAACTAAACACAATGTATGAGTCAATTTGGGTTATTTTGGGTGGTTGGGTGGATTTGATATGGTAATGGTGGCGCACTGCTCTGGTGGGAAGGAAAGAATAGAGAAAGAATGGAAAAATATTTTATTGGAAGGTGGATTCAGTCGTTATAAAATAATGACCATCCCTGATTTCCAGTGTGTGATTGAAACGTTTCCTTGTTGATTATCTGCTCTTTATGGGCATACCAAGTTTTTCACAATGGCAGGGGAGTTCGACGGATGAAACAGAAGCATCGAGGCTTTTGAATTCCTTATTTGTTTGAATGATTTACTTCTTGCATGACTTCTTATTCATTTATATCCTTCCTGGCCTTCGCTCAGCTCCGAGAGAATTGAGCGGATTTGGTGTCCGTGCAGATTGTGAATTGCCTTTAGGCTTTTGTTGTGATCGATTCGCTGTGATCGAAACATAAATCTTAGTTATCCATTTCATCATTTTAGATGATTGATGGAGCCCCTTCGCAGCTTGCATTGCATTATTGGCTCTTGGGGGATCTCAGCCAAAAGGTCTGACTAATATTAAGGTCTTGATTTGAAACCGGCATTTAGTTGTGTTTACCCACCTGATCATGTTTGACAGTGGATCTGTGAATATCTAAATCCACAATATTTTTGAATTATTAAGAGGCACACTGTTCCTCAAATTCCCAATTTTTTAAAGAATGTTTGCTCTTGGATATGGATGTGGATTTGTATAGAGATTTCTGAAATATGGGCTCTTTATGATTGATAACAAGAAAATAATGGATGCTCTGAGAAAGCAGGCAAACAAGTTGATAGAGCAGGTTGCAAAACGACAGTATTGTAGTCATTTTAATTTTATGTTTTTAAAATTTGAACTAGGAAGGAAACAACAATGGATGCATATGCCATTGTTCCTTCATACTAGCGAGAATTTAATCCTTTTGTCATTATAAGGCTCGTAAGTTAGATTCTAGAGATGGTTTAGTTAGTCAACATTGGTAATGGAGTTGGGGCTCCCGGATAATCACATTGTGATTGTGTGAGGGATTTAGATTAGTTATGGGTTCTTGCCAATACATCAACGTGTTGCATTTTCCTTTAAACCATACCCACTTCACTTGGTAAGTTAAAACTTGAGATTGAGTTATGACTATAGAGTTCCTTCCTGGTCTGCATATTATGGATATGGATCATGATCATTTGGTAGTTGGCAGCTGCTCTATGATCAGTGCAAAGTACGTCGTGTTGTGGGGTAATGTGGCCTCTAGATTGGCAACCTGCTAAGACTTGCAGGGAAGACCACCAATTATGTGTAACTAGCACTAGTAGTTGTGACACACCCATTGATTGCTGATGAAGACAACTATTTTTACAGTGAGCCTTGATCAGGGGTGATTCCAGCGTAACTTCTATACAATGGGATGATAGCAATGTTCAATTTCTCTCCTCAAAGAAATGTTGTAGGTTGACCATACCAATGAAGCTGTGTACATGAATCAAGCTGCCCATCAAGTAGAACAAAATGCCAGTCCTACACCAATCTCCAGCATGATCTATAAAATCTACAATCCCTTAAAAGATGCTTCAAGGATTTTAAACGATGACAAAAGGGGCATAAGCTATCTGACTGCTTCCTTTTGGCATGGCGAACTTTGGAGGGCAGCCCTTGAACTACCAATGGAACAAAGACCCAAACCTTGTAGCTCAAATGGAAGACCATACACTGTGACAGATAGATCCATCGAGAATCCAGGTTGAATACCTCATACCATTTGAGGGAAAAATCTCTACAAAAAAGGCCATTTTGGCCTTTAACCCACTTGTTAGGTCAATTCAGGCCTATACATCCTACCTGTATATGTGGAAGCTATCCACCAAGATGCCAATTGACTAACGATGGTTTGAAACCTCTGAAAGCATCGATGATGAGGCCAATCAATGGGTCTATTCGAGTCTGCTTTCAACGATGAAGCCAATCAATGGGTATCTATTCGAGGCTATGGCCTAATAGGTATAAAAAGAGAAGTATGGATAACACTCCCTACTAAATATTGTGTCAAAGATATAGCAAATATGATGCAACAGCTAGACCAATCTAAAAATGGTCTCAAGCCAGAGTGAATGGGTCACAAACTCTACCTGAACAATGGCATGTGGAATTGTTTTATTTCTCTTGATCATGCGGAAGCATATGGGTCTCTACACTCTATATCTTGGCACAATTTGTCTCAAAGGCAAGGCCCTCACACCTGAAACCCATAAAGGACAATGGAGAACAATGTGACCTCAAGTTGCAAATCTACAGAAGGGAAGTTTCCATCAGTATGTTGAGAGTAGACCGGGGATAGTAACACACTGCACTAAAGAACTTCAAATGGGGTTTTCTCTCCAAAGAAGTCCAAAGAACCTAAAGAATATATTATAACACCCTATAGGTGTATAAAAGCATAGTGCTATGATTAGCAAAGCATAGTGCCCTGGTTAGAGTTAGAACATGAAACTACTTTTCATCAGTAAAAATCTATCACCAAGAACTGTAAGAAAATACTGATTGATTCTTTAGCCTACTAAACTGTCTGCTTCTTGATAATGAAGGAAGCCGAGATTCTGAACCCCTGTTGTCGAAGAGGTAATGTCAGGAAACCACAGAGCTAGCCCAGTGTCGATCACTCCTCTGACATCCATAAGTCATATGGTACTTTCGTTTTTTGGTTTTGCTTTCTATTTGCCTTGGTACAATCATTATCCTAGCAGTTATAGTCAACCTAGTGCAGTAGTAGAAGGAAATACTAGTAGTTTCAGTGCTAGTACAATATCAAGGGGTCAGTAGAGTGGTGGTAGTTCAAACCCAAGTGTGGCTTCAAACATGATTTCTTTATCCTACTAAACTGTCTGCTTCTAAGATCATCCTTGATTCATTTATATCAGGGGTGACATACCATAGTGAGGAGCTTGGCATATCGCCCTTGATTCATTTATACCAGGGGTGGCATACCATAGTGAGGAGCTTGGCATAGAGAAGACCGAGGTTCGATTTTGCGAGCCCAAGATATGAACCGCAGATAAGGGTTCTTTTAGATTAAGCGCTACGGTACTGGATGTAACACTATATGGTGCAATGAAATGGTTCTATCGTAGGCTCAGCGGAAGTGTCTCTTTTAACTAAAGGTGATAGTGGAAGCGCAACGAATAAAGTGAGCAGGGTCAGAAGCTACTCTTATAAATGTTGCAACTGACTTCAACATTGGACACAGATGCAATTCCAAGTTGGTTAAGTGTTTGTTGGTTCATGGATGCGTTGGGCACTATGTCCCTAAATTCTATCTGCTGCCATGCATTTCAGAGATTACCACAGGAAAGAATCCACACAAAGGAATCCCTCTTGGGTTGCTTGAGACAATTAGCACAGAAAGGAATCCCTCTTGGGTTGTCCATGGACAGTCAGTATCAAGGGTAAGTTTTGGATATTAATCTTTAAGTGGTTGAGATTTAATCTAGATATGGCTGTATCAATAAAGCAAATGAAATGAATGAAAGAGTGCATCCTAAGTAAGAGGAATTCAAATTAAGTGCACAGTGAACTACCATGATGCTGCAAATAACAACTTAGTCAACACAGCCAAGAGATTCAAGGAGCTAGAACAAAACATAATTGTATCAGATAACATATTAGGGTAACTTGAATAAAAACACAGAGGACTAGCCAATTATCGAGATGGTTTTTCGATTCCACTTGCGTCTTCCAGACTGTGAGATTTATTTATGTAGGGGGGAGCTCTGATACCAACGTAACACTCTGTGTTGAGTATAAGTGTTCAAATCAGTCTTGTTAGAAGATGGATACCAACTCTGCAAACAGTGGAAAAATAGTATTTATGAAAACTGGGATTGGGAACATAGAACACAAGATAATCTATGCCACTGCGTTTTACTTCTATAAAAAGACTTCAAGTAGCAACAACAAGAGCTGAGGAAATGCTAGGGTGCTTAGGGAGACTCCCCCTTAGGTGAGCTTTGGTTAAAATGGGACTTCTTATACACAAATTCCAGAAATTCAAAACACGAGTAGAAAGGAATCGATTATTGTTTACTGCATTAGCAGTTTTGGGGGTTGACGAAGCAAGTGTTTAAGAGTAACAAGATCACTGATTGGAGGATTGCACATAAAATTTTGGCAAACATTAGATTATAGAGGAAAAATGTAGCACAGATGGACAATTACTCTCCTTTTTGTCCCTCCCTTTGTTCTATGGAGAAAAAAAAGGAAGATGCAAAGTGCACAGGTACTGAAGCCTCAAGAAATGCATCAAATTGTATATGGCCTCAGTTTTATGGAGGAAAAAAGCAAAACAAAGAGCACACAGGCACTGAGGCCTCATGAAGCCTCAAGCAATGCCATCAAATTGTATATGGCCTCAGTTTTATGGAGGAAAAAAGCAAAACAAAGAGCACACAGGCACTGAGGCCTCAAGAAATGCCATCAAATTGTATATGGGGAAGCCTGTTATATGTACCCAACATGTATGAAGAGGAAGAGAGCATTGATATGCTGCTGTAATAAGAATAGTGCGAGGCCTGAAGAGTTGGGGAACTGAAGGAACGAAACAGTAATAATCGTCATCTAGTACCTGAAGATCTAGTACTTGAAAAATTATGCCTTAGTTAACTAGTGTTGGGTGAGTTATTATGCAAGCCACAGGTGTATGAAGCAGGGACAAATTAGGGTGCTCGAAACATAGCAATTCGTTGAGAATGTGTATCCTTGTAGAGGACTTAAAACTAGAAGTCTGCAGGACAGAGAATGTACATGAACAGGTTTGGGTGCATAGGACTTAAAACAAGAAGTTTGTTGGACAGAGAAAGTTAGTGCTCACTGACACTAAAGAACTAGATGGCTATGTAATATTAAGCAATGCAATAGTTTGTAATTAACACGAAAAGAGCCAGATGGCTATGTAATATTAAGCTATGTAATTAGGCTAAAAACTTCCAAACAAAAAATGTTATTAGATTAATGCTACGTGAGACTTAGCATTAGTTTTTTGAAATTAAATGTTTCCATCATATTCTATATATTATATCTAAACTTGACTCTTTAACCCAATCTAAAAGTGAAAAGCTTGTGATAAACTGCAATAAGACTCCTAAGTTGCTTGTCCAATAAAAAAAATTAAAAATAAAATGAAAATAATTTTAAATAAAAATTTCTAGAAAACATTGGCTTAAATCAAGCCATTTGGAAAAAGTCGAAAGAAAATAATAGGCTTTCAACAATTTATCGATCGTTATATACGTAGCAGTGGGTAGGTATAATAATAAGAAAGAGGCCAGGTATTTTTTTCACTCATTTGATAAAAAAATCTCACCACTCCTTATCTTTGTTCTAGTAGTTGATGTTGTATTAACTAACTATTTATTAAAAGCATCAACAATAGAAATCAAATAGAGAGCTCTATGGTTCAATGCCTAAATAGTGGATATCAAGCTCTACAACATCTTACTTCGATTTTTGATAAACAAATTGCACAATGAAAAGGATGCCAACTTTGATGGGTATTGCACATCCACCATAGAACGTGTCGTGACTCCTTATGTTCTCATTTCTTCCATCAAAATCCAATATAAGTGTTTAAACAAATAACGAAACTTCTCTTGCGAAGTATTTACAGTGGTTGAATTTAATGTGATTGTACATTTTTTTGCATATAATATATTTTTAAATTTGATTGATAAAAATGATGTCAATTATTTAATATTTTGTTCGTCAAATTTTAAAATAGTTTCTAAATCTAATTAAAAAAAAAATAACCAGTGTAAAATAACTTAGATTTTTTTCCATTTGTTTACTACAATGAGTCTTTTAATATTTTCCTGAGCTGGAAACTGTACTATTGTGACAATATTTGCCCCGGAGCTTATCATGAAAGAGACAAGGTGGTTGCAAATTACATATCAATTCCCAACATTGAGCGAGATGTATGCACTATATGGCAGAGTAATAAAAGCTACAACACACTTGCACATATGTCACTAAATCTGGAGTGGCTTTATTTAGAGTTGGCTCTGGTCCTTAATGTTCATGTTGATACTCTTCTTTCTCCTTAGTTTTTTTCAAATGTTCAATGGTGTACAATGTAATTAGGTAAATGTTTAATAATATTAATGGTGTAAAATGTAATTAATTTAATTAAATTTTTTTCATTATTTTTGGGTGAAATGTTTGATATATTATATTATAATTTTGGTTACTTAAAATAAAATAAAAGTAAAATAAAAATTCTAAGTTATTATCTATTTTATCAATTTTTGTTGGGTAGTTAAGGTAAATTTGAAATAAAAATAAAAATAACCCTATATTAAAATAAAAAGTTATTATTTTTTTAATTAATTTTTGTTGGGTAGCTATGGTATATTTGACTTGGTCAAGTCAGTTTTTGAGCTCTGAGTTTATGAGAACCCATGGTATTGTCCATGGTGATTTAATTCATTTTGTGTAGAAAAAGAGTTAAAATGGATCTAGATTGGTATTAATGATAGACAATTTTACAAATTGTTTAAATTAAATGCTTTTTAACTAAATAAAGTATATATAAGAGAGCCTTCTAAGTCATATAAGTTTGAGTTTTTTAATTGAATTTTGTATGAATGTTAATATCTTTAAAGTTTTGAAATTTCAATAGTGATTTAGTAAACTTTTTAAAAAATAATTAAATTTTAATATTTAATAAAAATAATGAATTAATATAAGTTAGACAAAATTATCATTAAATATAAAAAAATTGGATTTAAAATTTAATGTAAATGATATATTTAATTATAAATTATTTAACCAAGTATAATTTATCAATATATTTTGAATTAAAAGAAATATAAAGTTGAATTATAAATGATTTAATAACTTTTTATATTAATACAATGTGAATTTCAGCTATTTTAATCATTTAACATATTAGCCTAAATCATTTATCAATTATTGAGAGAGGTCAAATCTTTTGAAGTGAACCTCTTTTTTTAGTGCAAAACTTGACGAAACGTTTGCATGCCAAAAAATTTGATCCCTCTCAGCATTAATAAATTCAGAATTAAGATGGATCTAGACTGGTTCTAATTAGTGTACCATGTCATTGCTACTCAACAAGTATTTAATCTTATTTATAAATTAACATAACATTTGTTATTAGGCTTACCAATCTAGTTCCAAAATGACATTGGTATGTTTACAACATTTGATTGAGTGATTACACTTGTGACTCAATTACAAGGTAATATTCAACTATGAAAGACATAATTCCACTAGGAGGGTATGCTACCATTTGGTTCACTTTCCATATACTTCATGATAATTGTTCTTTTTGTGCAAGGTGTTGGTTCTCATTATGACCTTGATTATAAACAACATAGATAATAAATCATAAGACCAGTTCAACATATACCATTCATGAATTTTAGGGTTAGCATTGAATATAGTAGTAATACGTAAGCATACTCTTGTATGCCCCTCATAGTACAATGGTATTTCCCTTAAAGTAAATTTTGTGATTATGTTGGAGTCCTCAACAATAACTACATCCCTTTGCACAATGTCCTTGAGGAACCTAACTCCTTGATACATTGTCAGTGCTTCCGCTTGTTATTAGTTGCTTGTCCCTATCTCCAGGAAAATTTTAATTTATAGGGACCTCTTCCACTTAGCAAAACACAATGCAAGGTCTTGATCTCCATTGAATCCATTCCCTCTAGTTCCATAATGTTGGCATAAAGAATTTTAGCTACTGGCTGCTCTTTGGGTATCCCTAAAATTCGTATACCTTGGCTCATTGCAATGATGAATCAGACAAGTGTATAATGTGATTTCAAGGACACCTTATCTCATTTGCAGTGAACATTTCTACCAACTCCATGCAGAGGACACTCTTTTCAATAAGTTTTCAATTCTATGTTTTCAATTTTTTTTAATTAGAAATATAAAATCATAAATTTAATTAATTATATGTTTTAATTTAATTTAATTTTTAAATTAAAAATATAAAATCATAAATTTAAATGGTTCAAATTACATTATAATGCACTTAATATTTATGAATATCGGAGCCCTGTCCAAAAATTTATACTTTCCATTATATATTAAATATTATCCATTAAAATGAAAATAAATATCTACAAATTTTAATAATAATAAAGAATTTGGTATGTTAATATTTTTTTATTATTAATTTTAAAGTTATAAATTACAATTTTTGAAATTATATTACATTTTTCATGTATTATTGTATATCATATTTTATAAAATTAAATAAAATAACCATATATTAATAAAATTTTTATTATTATCAATTTTATGGTTTGAAATTTTTCCAAAATAAAAATATAAAATTATAATTTTAAATGGTTCAAATTTCATTGTAATTCACTTGATATTTATAATATTTATGGGCTTTTCCAAGTTTATGTTTTCTACTTTATATTAAATATTATTGATTAAGATAAAAATAAATATCTACAAATTTAAATAATTGCATGGAGAGACTTTAGTCCAACATGAATGATTATATGGGAGACTTTAGCCCAAAGTGAATGAGATGTTCTAAGGTTATGTAATGTTATTTAAACTTGTTAATTTAGTCAAAGTACATAAATATAAAATAAAATAAAATAAGAATTATAATTATTAATAATTAAACCATTTTAGATTCATTTTAACTCTAGATTTAGATAGCCTACAAAGGGATCAAATTTCTCAAGGTGCAAGCTTTTCCTTTAGATCCATCTCAACTCTAGATTTAGTTAGCATAGAGAGGGAATTTTTTTCTTGATGATAATGTTAAGAGTTTGTTCTATTTGCATAGTTTGAGAAATCTTACAAAGACCCAGGATTTCACATGAGTGAGAGAGACAATTTACTTGATGTGGTTTATAAACATGTATATGCATCTCCTAGATGGGAAGGAGCATGTGGAGGGATATGGAGGTGAGTATAAGATTGTTTTGTGTGAGAAATCCGTCACAACTTGTTAGGTTTCTCACTCTACAATGTTTTTATGTGCTTGAGTTTGTGCTAAAAGGAAATCTAACGCATATTAGATTTTCTTTTACATTCAAATGTTGTTAATCTAGTACACATTAAACTTATTTAGTCCTAAAATGTTGTTATGTTTTGTTTTTGTGCTAGAAGGAAATATAGCATGTGTTAGATTTCTTTCAAATTTAAATATGCTTGTTTGTGTTGGAAGAAAATTTAACACAAGCTAGATTTTTTATACTCTACAATGTTGTTGGCAACGTGCGTGTATTTGTGGTAGAAATAAATCTAGTACTTGCCAGATTTCTCACTCTACAATGTTTCTATGTGCTCGAGTTTGCGCTAAAAAGAAATCTAACACATGTTAGATTTTATTTTACATTGTAATGTTGTTAATCTAGCACACATTAGACCTATTTAGTCCTATAATGTTGTTATGTTCTTGTGTTTGTGCTCGAAGAAAGTATAGCATGTGTTAGATTTATTTCAAATTTAAATGTGCTTGTGTTTGGGTTGGAAGAAAATTTAACACGAGCTAGATTTCTTATACTCTACAATGTTGTTGTTGGCAACGTGCTTGTATTTGTGGTAGACATAAATCTAGCACTTGCTAGATTTCTCACTGTACAATGTTTCTATGTGATTGAGTTTGCGCTAAAAGGAAATCTAACACATGTTAGATTTTCTTTAATGTTGTTAATATAGCACACATTAGACTTATTTAGTACTAAAATGTTGTTATGTTCTTGTGTTTGTTCTAGAAGGAAATATAACATGTGTTAAATTTATTTCAAATTTAAATTTG
>APFE030722385.1:0-29888 GCA_000404065.3 Pinus taeda | reverse complement strand
GGAGCCTAGTAGGTAATTCTCAAAGTAGGCTCACGAGATATGTTACAAATGGTATGAGAGAACTAATTTCAAATGTTGTGGCCTAAGGATCACCACACTTCTGCAAGATACGAAGGAGTTGTAGGTCCTAATGAAGGGTTCAGTTATAAATTTCTAAAAGAAAAATATTATAGAATCCATCCAGGTAGAAATCAAGCCTTGAAACAATTTATTTGAGGAGGATTTTGTAATAGGAACATATATAATATAGTATATATTGTATATATATTGATTACCTGAAATCAAAGCACTAAGGTTGTTTGGAATAAGAGATATTTGATTTAAGAGTGATGTCCCCTAGGTTACCTGATAATCATATAACTAATTGTGTTTCTGATTGCATAAAGGGGATCAATTTAAATCAAAAGTAGTCCATCAAGATAGTGTCAAAGTGTTATAAGGAGTATGTGTGTGGTTAATATTTAAGACTCAATGATATCTTATATGGGATAGGAAATACATGAATGATGATGCATAAGATAAAATATGGCTAACGTCTAGCAACATATCTCCTCGATATAGAGAAATAATAATGCATGCACTCTTTTGTTATTGAATGTGCATTGAGTGATGCCGTTCATCAATTTCAACAGTCATTCGAACTCTAATGAGAAGATTAACCTACAAAATTTTACACATAGATAAGTACTACTGACAATAAACTACACACTACTTCTTAAATTGTTTGAGGCACATCATTTGTTTGCAACTTGGTTATTTATTTCCAAATTTGGAAGGTTATAATGGATAAAACATTCATTGTAAATAATATTGGGTTCCATTTAAAAAAATTAGATGTTGCTTGAAGAATCACAATAAAAAATGGACGTTGTGGAAAATACACTTGACATTACAATGTCAAACAATAATCAGCCACCCACAAAATCGATTGTGAATATTAAGGTAATCATAATCATGTACCATGATCGGGTTACTTGTAAACATCAATTTAATAACTTTTCCATGGCCTAGTTACTATAAAGATGATGTTTAAATTATTTAATAACTTCTCCAAAGTTATGGATCATAGATACTCAGAATTATCATGTTCTACAGTTAACCTGTGGTGAACTAATTTCCATCGATCATTGATGAATAATTCTCATTCCTCCCTAATTGAGTGGATGAAAAACAAAAAAAAAATGATCTCCTTGTCAACTATTGATGCCACTTTTACGTTTACCGTATCTGTTGACCTAGAAACATTAGATTAAGTTTCCACAAAACTATTCATTCATTTGGGATAATGGTTATCTTGTCGGTTGCCTCCATAAAATCTTCCAATTGGATAATGCTTATCAACGAAATTACCAACCTCAGTGTTATTATGCGAAGAGATTCTAATTTAGAAAAATAATTTAATTGAATACTGACACCATATTACACTGAGGGTAATTTTGGAAACCATTTGTTGTGGGTATTTGTTTGCCAAGAGACAATGTAGTCAGTGGATAAATCTTGATGCTTATCCCTATCGCAATGATTTTGCACATCTAACATGCCTTGACCTTCATTTAAAATGAGCTCTCATTCCTAGTGAATTATCGATGGGACCATTGTCTGTTTTATGGATTTATGGAAATTTTTGAGTTGAAAACCCAGAAAGAACCAACTAATCCCTTCACCCTCCATATAGATATTGATATGCTTTGGAGTTCATATGCACATTCGAAGATCAAAGGCACATAGAAGATATCGGCCGGAGGATTCAAATAATGGAGGAATTATCTCCTCTTCATTGTAAAGTGAAGGGAAGTAGGGGAGTAGCACATAGATCAATATCTTTGTGTAGAGTTAGTTTGGGACATAGTAAGGGGCTAACATATGTGGTGTGAGTGACTAGGTTGAATATAAATGTTCTGAGGAGATGGCAGAGTGGTGCAGTTTTGTTTGATATCCCTGTTATATGTTGATTTGCTTGATTCTTTTGGCGACGATGAAAATATTGTGCATGATTGTTTCAAGCAGATTCGAGGACTGAGTCAGTGTGTTTAAATGTTGAAAAAATTTCCTAGTAGACTGGGTTGCATTGCATCCACCATCATTGAGGCTCAGACTGTACTCTCCTTCTCATTGCGGGAGGCTGGTGACAATAAATCAGGATATTCAGGATATTAAAAGACTAATAGTCTCCTCTAGTGAATAATATACCTTCCCATGTTCACATCTCATCAAATCCTGCAATGGAAATGTTGGGGTTGGCCATAGAGGCTCCCTTTGTTATCCTTGGAAATTTGGCTGAGGAAAGAGGTTGGGTTGAAGATAAACATATAGGTATGGCTCAAGTTCCTTATTAAAGGAAAAAAGCATCTCATAGGGTGACTATTGTACTCTTCAGCACCAAGAAGAAGAATAAATTAGATTCTCTAAATGTTTCGACTTAGCTCATGTAAATTTGGAATCCTTAGAGCCATATTCAAAAGCCTTTTTGCTTATGCTATCCTTGGAAGATGATGACTAGAGCAGGAGGCCACTATTGGGTTTGAACCATAGATGGTTGCTACTCGTCAAAAGTAATCCATCATGATCTGTTATTGTATGGTCTTTCAGGACTACCAAATGACAATCTTCTAACCCATAACAATGTCCAAGCTATGTATTTGAATGACAACTTTAACTTTATCTATCTTGTTCTCTCATCATAGGCGAGGGTGTGACTTGTTTGTTAATGATTATAGATTTAAGAAATCAACCTATTTAGCGTAAGTCATAAACCTAGAAGGTAACAAATGAATTGTTATGCATTATGATCATGACTTGCACCAGGTACAGATAATAGGGCTCTCGATCCTTATCCCATCGCTAATGTGAAAAGTTTTAGCTGAAATAATTCTATGTTACTGATGATATGCATGCTGAATTGATAGATTCCACTAAGGATTTCAATGTTTTCTCCTTGTTTCAATGCTAGAATATTTTGGTATCATGCAACTGATGGCACTGTCACAATGTTTAGAAATGGGAATCTAGGAGTGAGAATTAAAAATGTTTGGGGAGAAACCTTGAAAGGCTACAATGAAAAAAATAACTCTGATGGAGTATAGAGGAATGGAAGGAAATATCAAACAACCAACATGATTATTTAATAAGTAGAAAAGGTCAAACCTCAATGAGTTACCTGTTATGGTGACTACTTATCACATGACATAATGATTAAAGTTCTATTTAGTATATGTGTGAATTTTCTTTAAAACTTAAGTTATTGTTGAATGCTATTGTAAGAGTGGAAGACTCTATAGAATGATACTTGCATCGTTTAAATGGTCATGATAGAACGGGAGAAATAAGAAATTTAGTAATAATTGTAAAGTATTGTTATTGTATCAAAACTGGGATGTTATACCCATAGTAATAATGAGATATTCAATTTGATAATGGGTAGTGCATATATAAGAAGAACAATGAATATATTATGTAATGAAATTTATGTATAAATAATGAAGGGAATAAGTGATTGGATTAAAAATTTAATGATATGGTCATCATGTTATTCTACTCATACTAAAATCAAATTAGGAGTTGCATGAATTTTTATGCAAGGACATATCTTCATAAAATACAACTAATGCTAATAAAGATAGCTCGGTCGAGGACATAACTTAAGGGAATAAAGATTGTACGTATAGAAATTTCAAGGGAATAACTATTGAACCTTTATGAGATAAAATGTTAAGTATTTCTCTTTCCATAGATCATGGACAACATAAAAAATTAAAGTATATAAATGGAAACTATATGAATCAACAGGTAAGAATTCCATGAAACACTATCAACATTAACAGAAGTTGATGGTTAATTAAGTGGGTCCCATCCTAAAAAAAAATGTCAAGATTTTGATATCTATTCATAAAGGTTCCCATGAGGAATTGTTAAGCTCATGAAGGACAAGTCGTTGTATATGAATATGTATTGAAAAAAAAAAAAATCTCAACTTAATGTTTAATTGGTACATCTGCATGGTTGAATGTAATTTTGCACTTGGGGAAAATTATATGGAAGGTAACTTAACCTTAATAGATTACTTTAGTCAGTATTATATGCATATTTGATTGTACATGCATAGTTTGGACCTACAAGTGTGATTTATTAAAACAATCATTGTAACTAAAATAAATAAGAAGCACAAATTATATATTCAAAGTTATACTGAACTCGGGTTAGAATTGTAAAAGAGTATGCACACATTCAATACAACGTACTGTATGCATGAAGACATCATACATGAACCACTTTATTATCTTCATAATTAGGTCAATGGGACTGACACCCAAAAAGTAAAAAAACATAATGGAAGCAACTCCTAGTGCTTCTTGGTTAATAGTATAAGGACAATATTAATCCTAAGAGCACATTCTTAATAGTTCACTCAATTTAAATGTGTCATGGATGTTCATATCAATCCAATATAAATGGATTTATGTTAATAACAACCCATAAATAGGGATCTTTCCAATGTGAAATAAGAGAAATATGCTTTCAGTAGAAGGATGCTAGATCTTGTAAATGTAGTTCTTGTGGGAAGGGAAAAGATTGCAACGATCTCTATGTATATATAAACAAACTATACATCCTTATAACAATAGAAATGACAAAGATATTGGATATGGTGGTGTTGGATGCATTGGAAGTATAAAGCAAACAATTCATAACAACCAAATGAATAACAAGAATGGTACACTAGATTAGGAACATGATTGGTCTGAATTAATAAATCAATCTGTGGTAAACTAGGAGTTTTCACATTAATATAGCCTATGAAAATCAAAGGATGTTAGGTTGGTAGTAAGATAATACACACTTCAAGGAAAAGGTACCATATAAAATTTTCTAGACAAGGAAGAAAGAGGATAACAAATCCAGGCAACAACTCGTTGCTAAAAATAAGAAGATAATGACTAAGTAGTACACTTAATCAAGGTGGTGTGCACAAAGATATTGGAATCTAGTAATCTAATCAATTAATTCACAATCATACCATTTGGAATACATATGTTGCACCACTATTTCCTAGCAAGAAATATTGGGAAGTTTACCTAACAGATAACATTAATAATGCTATCTGGTTTCAAGGGGAAAACATAACAGTTGTTGATAATGGATAAATGAGTTTTATTCTTTTATTTCTAGAAATGTATGAGAAATGTATGTAATTACATACTAAGTGGGAAATTGGGTTTGGGAATGCACATAATGATTCATGGCCAACAAGGCGTTGGAAGAAGCATAGAAAGAATAATAATCAATCATATGACATGATTAGTTTGAGAGTGGAGTACTTTTTGAGTACAAACAAGTATGCTTTTGGTTAAAGACAAAGTTAAGGGTGTTATTAAACTTCAACTATAAGATTGGTATCCATACTAGACCAACTATCACATTCAATAGTATTCCTTAGGATGAAGCGGAAGTCATATTCCTCTATTATTTAAACCTTGCCTATGGGACAGATTCAATCCAAAAACTCAAGGTTATTGGTTTTGTAAAATTATATTTTTTCATCTATGTTATTAATTGCTAAAAATTTCCTGCAACCACAAGATACATAAAAAGGATTAGTTGAGGAAAAGCATTTGAATACTTTGACATAAAATAAAAAAAATAAGTTATGCTCTAGTTGCAGAAGCCGAATAGGTCCATGAACTCCTTATTTTCCCATCGACAAACCAAACATGGGTTAGGGGAACAGTAGGAAGCAAGTGTTCGGCAAGAACAAAAAGGCATTAGAAGAATGAAGGGGAATAACATGCATTTCTCACAATATAATGAAAATGAGGAAGAATATTTAAATGGTGGACAACATAAACCATCATTACTCAAATACTAGTACTATATATCAAGTTGTGATATTAAGTGTGGTAAACAACATTGAGTTTCTGCATCTAAAATCTCTCACAAATTGATTGAAACAAATGTTAGAAGTAGTGATGGAAGGACATGTGCAGGTAGAATTCCTTTTTAACTGATATTCTACATCAGATGGCAAGACCATGGGAGCCTATAAATTTAGAGACAACTACTCGTGAATGAGGAAATAATATTGTAAAATGTATTAATACATTGAGGACAGTGTAAACTTAAGGGGGGGAGTATGTAACACTCATCCCTGGTATGTAAGACTTTTCAAACCTAATCTAAGAAAAACTAGGCCTCATGTGTAACAAGAAAAGTAAATACTTTATTATGAAATAAATAAAATAATTAATCACTTGGAAAAGTGAGACACCAAGAGATGAGATTCTTGCCAAATCCCATTGGTGAATAGGAATGGATAATTCATTCATGATAAGACTTCTAGATCCAAATCTAGATGAGCTTAATGGATTTAAAGATAAATATCCATTAAGCTACTTAGTTGTAGAAAGATGCTAAGTTAAGATAAAACATAAAAGAATTGTAGGAGATAAAGGAAAACATTTACGGGAAAAGCCTCATGGGAGATAAAGGCAAGATTTTCTAGGAAAAGCCTAGGCAAGTGGACAAAAAAGATCCATAAAAATGGGACTCATATAATGGAAACCATATCATGAAGGAGGGTATTAAATACCCATTGTAGAGATCAACAAGAGGCAGCTGATCGATGGAAAGAATTCTCAGGTCGAGGGTGAACTTGTGGAATATAGTTCTAGATTGGGTGGTGGTGCTCGGTTTTTCACAAGTGACATTATTTCAGATAATCACGTTGCATGGGATGTTTAAATGTTGACTCTTACTCTCTATATTGTCAATTGTGAAGCATAGAAGAGAAATTTCTTAGGTTGTTTTTACATATAAATTGATTGAATAATGTACATATGATTACTATGAATGAGTAGATTTTGCTATGTTAGCTATGGGCATGAGTGATTATATATGAGTGCATGTGACAGCCATTGCATACAAATTCAATCCCACTTAAGGTTATTAAAGAAACATAATATGTGGATCTTATGCAATATTGGTGTTATCTTGTCTTTTGTTTGAGATAGTGAATAATCGTGCTTGAGTCAACTATATAAATTGGGTAACTATGGTTAATTCTCAACTATATAAGCTATGGTGTATGTTATTTATGCTATGAATTATGCATCCAATGCCGCTCTTTTAACTAATTGTGCATGATCCCTAAGATACACATGCTAACATTACATGCAACTGTAGCACTAGGATTTTGATTGTGTTATGGGCAATACTAGCTTTAAAATAATTATGCTAAAGTTTCATTTATGTTGATATTGAGGTAACAAAGAAGGTATTTCTTTATGCATAATCTTGACCTTGGATGATCATTCCTTCGAGTTATAATTCATGCATAAGGGTTGAATTGGAAGCCTTTATTAAGGTTTTATTTATTGAACGTGAGAGTCCACATCATGAATCTAGTAAAGCCTCAGAGGAGTTGTAATATGGTACTCAAGGGGTATGGCTGCTTTCTTTGATGTTGTCATAAATTGAAGAATATGAGTATTGGGTATTATAAGTATTTTTCCATGTAATACTTGTGACAACTAATTGAATCTTAACTTTAACTGAAGCAACATTTAAGGAATGGGAACCTGGTAGGTAATTCTCAGATTAGGATTAAGGGGTATGTTACATCCTCGTATAACCCAAGTAATGGATTTTTGAATTCCCAAGACTTTGAAGTGAACCTCAAGATCGTTTGGTTATTTCAAAAATCACTCATAAAGGGCTAAATCCGATTATGTCAAACTTCATTCTGGCAGATAGATCTATGAGGCTATAAGGTTATAGTGGTCACTCAAGAGGGGCCTAATAGTATAAAATCCCTCATATTAAATGGAGTTGTCATCAGAATTTTGTTCTCTAAGGCCTATGATCATGTTACAAGGATATACATGAGACTTCTATATCTTGAGTCATTTGGACTTTGGGATTGGCTTTGTGAATTTGGTGATGGGGTGCATTCAATAGATATCCTTTGTTGTTCTTATAAATGGGTCAACCTCTGCATCCATCCATGCATAGCAAGGGTTGATACCATGACTCCCTTTGTCCCCTTTAAATTTTTTACTTGTAGTGGATGGACTCATTCGTCTTATGGCTAAAACTAAGTGTAGAGGAAAATTTCATGCTGTTGTTATTGTAAATTATCTATAAATTACACATTTAATTTTTTTCCATGTTATACTAATTTTTTGTAATGGCACCTGTAGTTATGTAGCTAAGTTATCAAATATCAATATTCTATTTCTAATAGCTACGAACGTGCTATCTAATGACTAAAAATATTATATTTGATCTCAAACTTTAGCAGATCATGAAGTGAGAAATATCAGGAATATGTTTCCATTTCCATTTATTGAAATGGATGTAGGTATAAAATATTTGGGTCTCTAACTAAAAGAAAAATGCTACAAAAAATAATATTGGTCCTAGTCAAGAACTATGTTTGAAAAAAGACTAAAAGGTTGGAGCCTAAGGAGGTTGTCAAGGGCAAGGAGATTGGTTTTAGTGAAATCAATCCTAGAAGATATTCTTGTGTTATTGATTTTAGTCACTTGCATTGAAGGGGGGTTTTAGAAAGAGATATAATTTTTTGTTTTAAATATTTGTGGGATGTCTCCAACTATTATTTTGTTCTTCCATGGGTTAACTCAAAACGCATTACAAGGTATAAATTGCTTTGTGATTGGGTCCTCAAAAATATTTCTAGTGCTCAAAAGCCTTGGTGGCTAAATGTGGATGGGGGATCCTATCTACTATAATCTATTGGACTCGGGTACTCTATCAAAAATGTATTCATACTTATTCTCTTAAAGAGTAGACGTAGCTGAGGGACAGGCCCCACAATAATATTTTGGTTATATGGTGTGTTTTTCTAAACTCTTTAGATCTTATTGCTTTAGAATTGACACGACATATTGGAAATGGGTCAAACGTGAGACAGGGACAAGATCATTGGCCTAGTTGTAGTAAAGCATGCCACTTTCTGTAGGATCTTATATATTTTCTCAGGGAAAAATGCATCTCAAGACTAGCCCATATTGATTTCCCTCATCGATCAACTATATGGCATCAAGGTTTAATTATAGTTGAATATTTGCAAATCAATAAAGATTTTAGGGAAATTTGGAGGGGCTATATTGATGCTTTACTTGTGGCTCATATTAGACTCTCCAAGAATGACGAGTTCATTTGGGATCATTCACCAATTAACATTTATACACACAAGATGGGGTATATTCACTTAAATAGAGCTATAGTGGATGAGGTTGGGAACATTGGTGGAGAGGAGTTTGGAAGGTGAAGTTCCTGGCTAAAGCTTGCCTATTCATATGGTGCATTCTTGGAAAAAAGGTCCCTACTTGGGATATGATTCAAAGGCACCATAAGATTGGTCATAGTTGGTGTTCACTATGTAAATTAAATGTTGAATCTATAGAGCATGTATTTGTTGGATTCCCTTTCTCTATTCATATTTGAAATTTGTGTGCTACTATATTTCATCAAAGATGTTTTTGTAAAGGCCCCTTTTTCGACGAGAAATGAAGGTCTTGGGTCCAAAATAGGAATAATAAATATTTCAAGGATTTTCCTTTTCTTATCTGTTGGGATATTTAGCTGTCAAGAAAAAATAATTTTTTTCATACTAAGCAATCTTCCCTTGGTCGGATGGTTATTGAAGTTTTTCCCATTCTTTCTCATTTTCATCAACCTGCGGTCCCTTCCTCGATTAGGCTCATGGTTCTATAGGAGCCTAACAAATCTTTCCCATCGAGTTCTTTGATGGGGCCTAGCAAGAGGGAAATTTATCATGTTGTGGTGGCCCTATTCTTTATTTATCATATCAACATTATTTTAAGGTCAATATGGGACTTGGGAGGGGTTCAAAGTATTTTGAAGAGATCTTATCTCATCGCTCATTTATGACTTTTGCTTGTGATAAGGATTTTGATCAACTCTAAGTGTTCAATGATTCCTTCCTAGTTATAAACTGGGTCAAACATATTAAACAATGTTTTTGCTTGCAACTTACTCACATATTGGAAAATTTATAAAGGATGAAGCTTTTTTATGTTTTTTTTTCATGTACTCATATTTAGAGGGAGTGAAACAGTGATGTAGAGAATATTTCTAAGGAATGAATTTAGTTGGAATGGGGTCTTTGGTCCATGGGGGAGATATTAAATAATGAGCAATATAGGTTCTTTCATTGTCCATTCGTGGAAGACCTCAAAAGATAGAATTATAGACTCTTTTTCATCTATGATGTTTATCTTCATATTCTATAGGTTGATGTAATTCTTTTTTGAGAATGATGCTATAATATTTTAGGCAATATATTTTGATTTTAGATTATAATGTTCATAATTAGTAAACTCTAATTCCTTTTATATTTTTTTTGTGTGGACCCATGGGGTGGTCAAATGATGTAAATATGTGTGTTTTATTATGGGAGAGTTGGTTATTTTTTGTGGCCAATGCATGGATATGGGTAGACCTTGCATGACTAGAAACTTTGTTTGTGTATTTACAAAATGTGTATTAATATAAATAAGTTATGTTTTGTGTTCCTCAAGAATAAGAAAACAAGGCATCTGACATTTGGTTCTAAACATTTTTGCCAAAAGAATATATGCATGAATGCCAAGACTCCCAAATTTTGGGAACTTTCTTTGAAATAAAATTTAAAATGCATTCGAATTAATTATTTCAAATTTAGATTTTAATAAATGAATCTCGCATATGGCCTTGAACTAAATGATAAAGTTATGAAATAGCCTAGAACCGCAGATATCCCTACCATCTAGACCTCTTTGCTAAAGTGGCAATTAGTTGAACATTTATTTCAAACATGATTGTTAAAAATAGACTTGACTAAATATTAATGTTATTTATACTTAGAAGATTTTAGGGATTTTTTTATGTATTTCTCATGGAAACACATTTAAATATCCACACACTAGAATGGTATTCAATATTTCATTTATCACTTCCATCCATTATTTCATAGATACTATGATCAAACTCCACTCTAACACATATGCTTCCCTTTTTTTAGTAGTGTACCAACATAACATGTCTTGGAAGACTATCTATAATAGGGTGGTAGGAGCCATGGCTCAATAGCGAGATATTAGGGATGATTTCCAAGTGTTTGAAAAACCATCTCAGAGAGATATGCCATTTTATGGAATATCGTGATTATAGGTTTACAAAAATGGTTAAAATGACAAGACGTTGATGGTATTTATGTAAATGAAGCTATCTAGGGAGAGGCCCAATTGTTTCACAATTGCCACTCATTCTCTTAATTTGTGGATGCTTAAAAACTATAGATTTGGATGAGCATATTGATGGATACAATATGAAATGTGTTCTTGAATTATAGATCCTTGTGAGGAATTGATTGTCTATAATCTTATCATGAATAAAATCACTGGCACACAACTTCTCAAAGCCATTATATCCATTTACCTTCCACACATTGACAAATCTTCTTGTAGAAATATTCAAGGAAGAACTATGCTAAGATATATGTAGGAAGTTCTCTTACTTGAGAACTTTGAATAATGTATGATACATTTTGTAAAGGTTTTTCTTAATTTTTAAATACCAAACTCAAGTTCATTTACTAATTAAGCCCCACTTCTCTAAGTTTACATGGAGCTAGTTTGTTTTAAGGAACATAAGAGTTCTTGATTGAAATGGAGAAAGGGATAAGGAGGGTTTTGAATATGATTTAAAGTGCATATTTACAAATGAGGACTCTTGACTACCATTTATCAAATGGATAAATGAGATTCTCAATGGTCTTGGAATATTTAAAATTTATCTTTCTACACTAGAGAAGTATCATCTTCAAATATTGAGGTAAGATTTACTTCAATTTATCTGTATGGAGAAATCTTGTTTGAATAAAAATATCCTTGACTAGTTGGTTTATGATGTCTCTAAGGGGAAAAAATGTTCACCCTTGAGTACATTATATACATCCATTACCAACATGAGAAGAATGAAACAATGGTGGAGGTAGAAAGTGTTTGTGTATGGAAGTAGATTGGTGAGACAAAGTTATATTTTTAGAGGTTGAAAAGACGTTATAGCATAGCGCAAAACACAACTCTTTTTTTGATATTGAAATCACAAGTGAATTCATTATCTATCTATCTATCTATCTCTCTCTATATTATTATTATAATATATATATATATAATTGAAAATGGTTTCCAAACGAATTCTTTATGCACTTCAACACATAATTTTTAGAAATATTCCCAAACATCTACTAAGAATGGTTTATGAGGCATTGGTTTTAGAAATTTTAAGAAAATGCAATTGGTAGGTGTAAATTTAAGCATGATGACATTAACTCCATCATTATAGGACACTCCTAAAATTACCGTTCTCAGGAACCTTTTAAATTCTACAATGAAATGCAACTCTTAGGTATAAAGTATATGGTACAATTATGACAACCTTCTTCCTTACTCGGATGCTTTCTCTCCACTGAAGTTGTATTTTTGCCTGTATAGTAGATTCCAAGGGATCTAATGGAATATACTTACTGTTAGGGCCTAAATCTACGTCAGGCTAAGAAGGGCAGAATCTAGGGTAACATCAAACCATGCTTAACGTGGTAGCTAGCCCTACGAGGTCGGGAGAGGGCTTTCACCTTGTCAATCTTACGAAAATATGACAAATTAGGCTTGAGATGACTGATAAAGACTGATTTTAAGCTAGGTATATGATTAAAGGAGTTTGATTAAATTTAAAGATATTTTGTTGGCTCAAATGTGAAAGGCAGATTTGGGTCCGGGGAATGGACACAGTCTTGTAGAGGTTTCTGTGGGGAAACATAGGAAAATGGTTTAGTACTTCAAATTGAATGAGATGGTGAGTCTTAGGAATAGCGAGGAGTGGAGAGGGCATGAGAGCCTTAGGGATCCTCTTCAAACAATAGAAAACATAAATAACTAAACAAACCCTAGGTAGAGCACTGCAAGTTCAATTATTTCTACCTTTATCCTTGATTTATTTAGTTCAACAGAAAAAGAGAGACAATGGCATACATAAACACATGTAAAACTTGAATTATAGAATACGAAACAATACCAAATCAACTTGCTACAATAATCCCACAAAATGCTGCAAACGCTAGCCTATTTCTTTGCCAAACTATAGAGATGAATGTACAATGCTGCTCAAAAGCTTTCACAAGAGTCCAACCTTGACAAATGACTAAAAACGTACTAGATATAGGAAACAAACAAATCATTATAGGATTTAGGGGTTTAATTCATGAGTTTAGGAGCTATTTCAACAAGATCTAAACTATGAACTAAAATGTAGGCAGTGGAACAACTTGCCTGTAAAAACTAGGAAACTGATTCATTCAATTGCAAACTACCTTTTCATGATGAATCTACCTCCATGAGTGAAATTTTAGCATATTTACATCAAATTCCATCAAGTCACATCAAATTACATCATGATTTTGACTATTAGAGAGATAAAAGTCAAACTGAGAAAAAACTAGGCAAAAAATAGAGTGTTTTTGACAAAATGTCAAAATTTCATCCTGTGCACCGCTCTATTGTCCCTGTGCACTGTAATACTTTGGATCTGATTTTGGAGGCCTTTCCATGCACCAAGTTTGCACCATGTGGTCTTGATGGAAAGGTTTGCCTATCTAATTTCTAGAACAAGTAGAATTTTTGAATTTGGTTTCCATTTGCTCCTCAAAAAAAGAGTTCTCCCAATACTGCTTCTTGTGTGGCCAAAAAGGGGCAGAAAGGTCATTTTTAAGTTGTTTCTGACCTTTTTGGAAGCTCAAAACTTGTCAAAATTTCTTAGCCATGTGATTTTATTCATATTTTTCCATGAGGAATCCAAAAATATTGAGTTTTCCTCGAAAGGAGGTTCCTAGAAAAAGTGTGTCCTAGGTGGCGCGACACACGAGGCAAAAGAACCTGTTGTTTTAAGCCAAAAGTTTAAAATTTGCAAAACGTTTCCCAAATTTCTCAAAATTTGGGGTGAGTGTCCTTCATTAAGTGTTGTGTTTGGCTAAGGAAGCCTCAACCAAGATCTAGACTCTATCTTGCTCCTTTCTCTTCCTCAATGCTTTCTAAACTTGGCCTTCAAAATCTTAATTCTTGCTTTGCACACCTTGTTTCTCGCCAAGTACTAGTAGGCCATGTGTCTCAACATAATTTCCTCTTTGTTGGCCTTCTCTAGCATCTTTTCCAAGTGTATATTTTCCCTCTCATGCCAAGATTCATGATCAGCTTCAATTTCTTGTTCAAGTGGTCTCAACTTGACTTTCCTGCTCTTGGGAGCTTGTCAGTTTTCTCTTATGTTTTGGAGCTTTATGATGGTTTTCTGATCCTCTAACTATTTGTTCCTTTGCTCTAAATAGTTGATTATCCATTTGGCTCTTTCCAGCTTGAGAGACAAATCATGAATGTCATCTTGTTGCTCCTGAATGATCTCCTTGAGCTTTGAGCTTTAGGAGCCCAAATCAATGTCATCATCTTGAATGAGAATGAAATATCTCTCTTGACCTTTTGAAGTCCCCTCATCATGCAATGCCTTCTTACCCTTGTCTTGTACATGCTTTGATGTTGAGGGAAACGAGACCCTTTTCACCCAAGGTGGAGATAGTACTCATTTTGTTGCTGCAAACAATATCCTAGTACCCTTTCGGTATGTGACAAGTAATGGCACACTGGTGGTTTGAGGCTCATGCAACTCTTGCTGATGTTGAGGCTCTCTTGCATCATGAAAAACTAATGGTGGCACTTGTGGACCTGTGAAGACCTCATGTGGAATGAAATCCTCCCATGAAACATTGAGTAAACAGAGCTGATGCAAATCTACCTTTTGTCCCTTGTTGGATTAGGCTCATGGTTCCAGAGGAGCCTAAGAAATATTCCACATGGGGTTCTTTGATGGGGCCTAGCACGAGGAAACATTCTCATGTAGTGGTGGCTCTATTCTCTATTTATCATATAAACACAATTTTAAGGTCAATATGGGACTTGGGAGGGGTTCAAAATATTTTGAAGAGCTATTATCTCGTCACTCATTTATGACTTTTTCTTGTGAAAAGGGTTTTAATCAACTCTAAGCTTTCAGTGATTCCTTCCTAGTTATAAATTGGGTCAATGATATTAAAAAATGGTACTCCTTCCAACTTACTCACATATTAGACAATTTATAAAGGATGAAGCTTTTTTATGTTTATTTTTAATGCACTCATATTTATAGGGAGTGAAAGGGTGATGTACAAAATATTTCTATGGAAAGAATTTAGTTGGAATGGGGTCTTTGGTCCATGGTGGAGGTATTAAATAATGAGCACTATAGGTTCTTTCATTGTCCATTTGTGGAAAACTCAACACATAGAATTATAGAATCTTTTTCATCTATGCTTTTTATCTTCATATTTTATAGGTTGATGTAAATTTTTTTTTGACAATGATGTTATAATATTTTAGGAAATATATTTTGATTTTAGATTAGAATGCTCATGATTAGTAAACTCTAATCCTTTTTATATGTTTTTTGCGTGGACCCGTGGGGTGGTCAAATGGTGTAAATATGTGCAAATTGTTTGTGGGAGAGTTGGTTATTTTTTTTGGCCATTGCATGGATATGGGTAGATCTTTTAAGACTAGACATGTTGTTCTTGTATTTACAAATTTATATATAAATAAGTTATGTTTTTTTCCCTTAGGAATAAGAAAACAATACAGGTAACATTTGGTTCTAAACATCTTTGGCAAAAGAATATATGCATGAATGCCTCGGATTTTTTTTTAAATAAAATCTAAAATGAATTAGAATTAATTATTTAAAATTTAGATTTTAATAAATGTATCTTCAATCTAGCCTTGAACTAAATGATAAAGTTATGAAATAACCTAGAACACTAGATATCCTTACCATCTATACCTCGTTGCTAAAGTGACAATTAGTTGAACATTTATTTCTAACATGACGGTTAACACAAACATTTATTTTTAGAGAATTTTTTTATGTATTTCTCACATAAACACATTTAAATATCCACACACTAGAATGGTATTCAATATTTCAATTATCACTTCCATCCCTTATTTCATATATATTATGATCAAATTCCACTCTAACACATATGCTACCTTTTTATCGTAGTGTGCCAACATAAAATTCCTTGGAAGAATATCTATAATACGGCGGTAGGAGCCACGACTCAATAGCGATATATTAGGGATGATGATTTCCAAGTGTATAAAAAAACATCTCAGAGAGAAATGCCATTTTATGGAATATCATGATTGTAGGTTTCTAAAAATGGGTATGATGATGAGATGTTGATGGCATTTATTTTGATGAAGCTATATAGGGAGAGGCCAAATTGCTTCACAATTGCTACTCATTGTCTTAATTTGTGGATGCTAAAAAACTATAGAATTGGATGAGCATATCCATGGATACAATATGAAATGTGTGTGCTTTAATTATAGATCCTTGTGGGGAATGGATTGCCTATAATATTTTCATTAATAAAATAACTAGGACACAACTTCTCAAAGCTATTATATCCATTCACCTTCTAAACATTGACAAGTATTCTTTTAGAAATGTACAAGGAATAACTATGCTAAGATATATGTAGGAAGTTATCTTACTTGAGAACTTTGAATAACATGTCATCCATTTTATAAAGGTTTTTCTTAATCTTTAAAAGTTCGTTTACTAATCAAGCCCCACTTCTATCACTTTACATGGAGCCAATTTGTTTGAAGGAACATAAGAGTTCATGATCGAAATGGAGAAATGGATAAGGAGGGTTTTGAAGATGATTTAAAGTGCATATTTACAAAGGAGGAATCTTCAATACCATTTATCAAATTGATAAATTAGATTCTCAATGTTCATGGAATATTTAAAATTTTATCTTTCTACACTAGAGAATTATCTTGTTCAAATATTGAGGTAAGATTTAGTTCAATTTATTTGTATGAAGAAATCTTGTTTGAATAAAAATATCCTTGATTAGTTGGTTTATGATGTCTCTAAGGGGAAAAAATTTTCACTCTTGATTACATTATACACATCCATCACCAAGAGGAGAAGGAGGAAACAATGGTGGTGGAAGTAGATTGGTGAGACAAAGTTATATTTTTAGAGGGTGAAAAGAGGTTATAGCATAACAGAAAACATAACCCTTTATCTCATATTGAAATCACAACTGAATGCATTATATATATAGTTTTCAATATATATATATATATTTCCAAACTAATTATTTATGCACTTCAACACATAATTTTTAGAAAGATTTCAAAACATCTATTAGGAATGGTTTATGAGACATTGGGCTTAGAAATTTTAAGAAAATGCAATTGGTAGGTGTAAATATAATCATGATGACATGAAATCTATCATTATAGGACATTCCTAAAATTGCCATTCTCAGGAAGCTATTAAATTCTTTATTGAAATGCAACTCGTGGATATAAGTATATGGTACAGTTATGACAACCTTCTTCCTTATTGGGATAATTTCTCTCTACTCAAGCTCTATTTTTTGCTTGTCTAGTAGATTCGAAGGAATCTAATGGATATACTTACACTTCACAATAAAATCATTAACCCCTAGATTTTCATATTGTGATAATTATAGTGTTAAGTCCTGATTCTTTTGTTCATCAACCATTTTTACTTAAAAAATGTTCATGCTAAATTATATCCAAAGTTATGATAATGAAATAATGGTTTTATTCTCATTTCAAAAGCTACCAAAGCATGCTCAACATTAATATAACATTGTGGAGTTTATATAGGTGGATATATTTTTGCTTAGGAAACATTTTGGAAGTGCCTTAGTAACATTCTCCACTCGTAACATAACATATAATAATTTACAAATAATATCAATAGATAAGATAATTTTAATAATGTCCCACTAGTAACCAAAAATGTAGCTCAAAGTGAGTTTTGAATACAATTATGTCATTACAATGTAGGAGTTCCAAAAGGTCTTCTATAAAAGGAAATATGTAGAAAATAAATTTTAGGATTATTATCTACTTTTGGGGAGAATTAATAATCATATAATAGAATATGTTGTAGAATTACTAAATGCAAACATTTTAATGGTTGGTTCGCTAAAGAGAGAAACAACAAAACTACTCATTGGTCAACTAATGCTATTGATGAAGATTGTTGGAAAGATGTTGTTTTTTTTAGAATATTCAGTTGTCACAAAATATTTGATTTTGTTGATGAATACATATGTAATATATATTGTGCATTTGTAATTAATGTATTCCATTCCAGACCTTATTGACGATGATGATGATGATGATGATGATGGTTAACGTCCACTGAGACCAAATTGGTCTATCGGACCTATACTTTCTTAGTTTCTAATTGTCTGGCTCCTTGTCTTTCTTGGCGAGATTGGTGATGTAGCTTTCTTTTTCTTCTCTACAGTCTTCCAACTTTCTTTATCTTGCATCTCCTTCATCTATTCTGGTTCTTGGGACATTGGTGTCTTAGCTTCGCGATCTATTGTGTTCGTCCTTTTGGAGATAGTCGGAGAAGAAGTTTGGTCTAGGAGATTTGTTTTGCTGTTAAATGAATATTTATTTTCCACGTTATTCGAAACTGCATAACTGTCGATGCTTGAGGGGTTGTTAAGTTCACCTTTTTGTTGTTGGGTAGGGCTTTCCCCCTGCGCGTCTTGAAAATTGTTTCTATCTTGCCCGATTGCTTGTGATTCAGAGTTTTCTCGAGAGTATTCTTCTTGGATGACAGTGTAGTGTTCTTTTTGTGCTCCTTCCCACCATGTAGATATGTGGTGATTTTTTCTAGCAGAATTTTTCTGGGAAGCATTTGGGCAATTTTTGGCAAGGTGGCCTATCTCAAAGCAAGATGGAAATCTGAAGAGGACACTTTCATAATCGAGTTTCTGGTTCCACACATAGTCTTTACTAATTAGGTGTATTTCAGCTGGGAATCTGGCGCTGAAGTCCATTTCCACACATATGCGTGCATATGTGGTTCTGACATATTCCTCTGAACCTGGGCACCTGCAGTAAAATTTCCCAATTGCATTTCCAATGGCTTCTAGCGAAGAGAGATTCCAGAGATGCAAGGGTAGGTTTGGCAATCTCACCCAAACTGGTGCTAAGGTTATGACTGCTGTTGAGGGATCGAATGATGGGTACCATGACTTCAAGAATAGGCCTGATTTATCCCAAAACCAAGGGCCAGAATCTAGAATACATTGTCTGCTTTCACGGTTTTCAAAATCTACTATAAAGAAACGCCTAGCATAGGGGTAGATATTAATTGCATCAGGAATTAGAGGCTTCCATACCTCTGAGATCCAACTGTGGAGAGCTGTCAGCTGCGGCCAAAAACCATTGAATCGGCATACTAGGGCACTTTCCGAGAACTTCAAAGCCTCATCGAGTGAAGCCTGGACCAGCTGGACAGTGGGAGCTAGGGCTTCACTGACAATATGGGCAGGAGCTTGCCCCGAGGCAGATAGAGAGCCAACAGCTATTTTCGCGAAGCTCGGAGCCATCTAGAAAATGTTATCCTTATCAAACGAAGTAACTTTGACTCTACGGAATTATGGTTTGCCGTAGGGTTGAAGCATACACGAAAGTTTCACCGCAGATCTAGACGAAGAGCCGAAGACTATCCGCAGAGCCGTAGAGCCGAGACTTCTAAGATCTGAGCCACCGAAGACTTCTGAGATTTGATCCGCAGAAGAGGAGAACCGATCCGCAGAAGAGGAGATCTGATCCGCTCTGAGCCACCGAAGATTCTGAGCCACCGCAGAAGAGGAGAACCGATCCGCAGAAGAGGAGATCTGATATATTCCAGGGTTTCTGTGGTTATGAAGATGCGGGTTGAAGACAACAGGAAGGACTGCAGTGTCCGCAGAAGACCGAAGATCCGAAGATCTAGAAGAGAACCCGAAGAGAAGAGTGATCTAGAGCGATGTGGGCGATGCCGCAGAAGAGTGAGCGCAGAAGAGCGATGGAATGCCACAGAAGAGATTTGTGCAGATCCGCAGAAACTATTAATAACTAAAATAAATTTGAATTTAAAAATTTAATTAAAAATAACAGATCCGGTGATGGAATGCCGCAGAAGAAATTTGCGCAGATCCGACGATGGAATGCCGCAGAAGAGATTTGCGCAGATCGGCGTTGAAGACAACAGGAAAGAGCGCAGTGTCCGCAGATAAATTTGTTAATGGTGAAGAATCATTTGTTGCTAGAGATGAAAAATAGATATATGAAGCTCTTGAGTGTGATGGGAATTGGTATCATGTTTTTTTTTTCGATGAAATTATGTGTTGAGGCACATCAAGGAACATACCATGTTATTTCTTATTTGAATAGAGTAGCAAAAAATGGTGAAATCAATAGCCACTAAGATTTTCTTATAAAAGAGAATTAGGAAAATATGAGTGATAAAACCAATATTTATTCATTTATTCATTTATTTATTTTTATAAAAGAAACACATGAATCCTTGCCTAGTAGGGAATGATGATTCAAAAATATAGATATGCATTTTTGTTTTCACTATTTATATAATTATAATAATGAATTATACAAGACTATGGAGGATAATTAAGCATGTCAATCCCCTACATTTCCTGAGAATAGGCTTTATGAGTCAAGTGTTTCATCTACCAAAGTACATGAGGGCCATGAGGGCTAAGTAGAATCTTCTAAACATAAGCAAGAGGTGAAATTAGATTTTGAATCATCAACTATATTTCATTTCCCTATGAAATCAATATCTACTAGTGGTATCATTGTGATACATCAAATAAGAATTAGATATTACCTTGTAAAGGTACAAATAAGGAAGAATTTGATGCATTTAAGAGGTTTAATGAATATATCATATAAAAAGATTTGTATTAGAGCTAATTTATCATTCATATACCCAATCACGTTATGGTTATTCGTAACCCACAAAGAGAGGAGGATTAATAAGATTGTTATCCCTAAAATTATACCTAAAAGATGTACCATGAAGATTGGAAGCCTTATTTTCATAGTTGTTAGGTGCATTTCCTAAAATATTTTTTTTTAACAAAAGTATAATAAGTAATATGAGGGTTTCGTATTTGGGATTACATCCAATAGTTTCAATATATTTTCGAGAGAATATTTTCATATTTAGTATGTAATGGGATATTTTGTATTTTCATGTTCAAGCATCAAGCTCCAATTCAAAATAACATTGACAACATGAAATTAAGAAGTGCGAAACTACAATGATAGTGAAATTTCAGAGCCTTTCATCTATCTAGGCATGTAAGGGTTTCTTAGATTCCTTTATCTAGAGGAGATTTTGATCCAAACAATTTGGTGGAAGTAAAACAATAAGATAGCTTTACAAGCTATACAAGTTTTGGATTGTTCTAGTTCCAAGTGGCCATTATTGAGTATCAAGGGAAGTGATTGGAATTATATAAATTGATGATAAGATTTGAAACCCAAATAATCCATTTTTCTATATAAGAATATTTTGGACAAGTTAATAAATGAGAAAAAACTCTAGGAACAAATAATATAAGCTCCTACAAATGTTTAAATATCATACCGTAACTTAGAAGCTGATAAGATTGCAAGAATTAATCCAAAAATTAGCATGTGATTCATTGTAGGATGTTACTCTTGATGTGTTTTTTTGATGAAAATAGAAAAAACCCAAATCTCAATGCAATTTAAGTCAAAATCCTTTGTCGGAACTAACCTAGATGATTATAGGGGATTTTGTTGAGGTAAGAAAAGTGGGAAATCCATTGAACGACAAAAAAGTGACAAAGAAACTTAGATGCAACCATATTGTGGCCAAGGAAAGGTTACACGTTTTTGTTATAGGAAATATTGATGAAAGACATGAATAAAAATACCAAGTTGTTTTTCGATTAGGGTGAACTAAAATTACATGTATTTTGTGTGGAAAAATATCTAAATATGTGTAGCGTTTGTTCAATTTCAAGGAAAATATGTAATGTTATATGTATACCTAAAACAAACTATGTGTTATATGATGTCTTCGGGTGCACTCTTATGTCAATATTCCTCACTATGGTGTACAAGACAAGGACGTTGGATAGGGTCCCTTGTATATTGGATGAAATGGTGGAGATAGGTTTGAGCTACACTTGTTAGTTTACAACACACTTTTCTATGGGTATGTCAAAGTAGGGAAAATACATAAATATTTTGATTTTTTTAATGAGAATAAGACCAAACGATGTGTGTTAGATGCACTTTCACACACAAACTCAATCCATGCTCTTTTCTCAAGAAAACAGTTAAAAATATTGTTAAGGTCATTTAAAGATATCAAAATGAATGTTTTTTTATGTGGTGAAGTATAATACATTGATTAACATCTTTTTGCAAATTGAGGAAATTAGATCAAGGTTAGGTTTTTTGGAAGATATACTTAAATGAGTTGTGCTCCTAATAAAATCTCTTTTTATTGTCTTCTAGAGAACGTGGTATATGTGAGGAAACAAAATAAATGTTATAGATTTACTAAGAAATGCCACAAAATGGTCATGATTAGGATATTTACAATTATGTTATATTCGTTAGGCTATTTTATAAGTTAGGAAAGTAACTAAGGCCACAATTATATGGAACAATAGGGAGAGGAATGGCATTAATTACAATGTCACTAAGTATATGATACTTATACATGGGATTCACAATCAAGGAAAACATGAAGTGGTTGCTAATATTTGGGATTGTATGAAAAAGAGTGGTTAGCTTGTCAATATATTCACATACATAATCTCGATAGAGGAATTATTTTCAATAAATGAGGTTGATGTAACCTATAGCCACTATGATGTATGATAGAGTATGGACTGATGCTATGGCTTGGCACTTACAAAATGATCACAGAAGCCCTAAGAAACTTATTCAACAAGTTCAATATAGATGTGCTTAGAGAAATGGCCACATAACTCACATATGAGAAGAATCTAAATAAGACAAGGTATGAGAGATATGCAAGTGTCCAAGAAAAATGATCTAAAAAAGGAAATTATTAAAATAAGGTGGAAGAAAAAGAAGAAATGATCAGGGTTTGCATTGGTGATAAGGATCTAAATTTTTCTCGTGTGAAAGAGAAATATCCAACCGTGTTCATTAATAAAATTATTGATGAATGTGCCAAGAATTCTATTGTTTCATTCATGTATAGTTTTTCTAGCTATAGTAAGATCTAGATAAAACTAGAGGATCGATAAAAAAACTACCTTTATCTACCCATGGGAGACATTTCTTGTTAGAAACATCCTTTTTGTCTTAAAAATTCTAGTGGCACTTTCCAAATGGGCATATATTGCATATTTCACAACATCAAATACAATGTTTAGGTATATATAGATGAACTTACTACTTGGTCCCTTGAGCACGAGCATCATCCAATCCATATTAGCGAATTCTTTCTTCAATTTCACCATTATTGAATTTGTTTGAACTCGAATAAGTGTGCCTTTTGTGTGCTACCCTAGAGGTAGAGTTTTGTTACTTTCATCCTATCCAAGGAAGGGATCACAATCGACCCATTAAAGGTCAAGTCTATCACTAATTTTTCTCCCCTATATAACCTTCCCTAGCTTTAAACACTTTAAGGGATGACTGATTTCTTGCATAGGTTTATTTCCAACTATGCTGAGATAATAAAAGATTTTATGTGTTGATTGAATAAGGGCATGTTTTTCACATAGGATGATTGGGCCCAAAAATATTTTTGATTATTCGAAGTAAGCCTTGTTGCCTACTCCATTATTGAGCCCTCCTGATTTTAATTGGGACTTCTTGATCCATCTCATAGCATGTTAATCCACCATTGGTATGGTTCTTGTATAATATGAAAAGATGCATATTGAAAATGTCATTGACTATCTTAGAAAATGCCTTATTGGTCTGGAGCTTCATTATTCCTACAAAGGGAGGTTATATTTTGAAAAAAAAAATATTCCTAATTTTTATGACATTAGATACTACTGTGAAAGACCACAATCATTTCTAACTTGAACGGCATGAAACATATCCTTAGTAGATAAATCATTGGAGTGAGTTACTCAAAGTGGATTGTCATCCTTTAAGGGTTCAACTTGGAGTTTTCAATTTCTAAATCCAAGAAATATTTGGAATTTACTAAATTAATACCAGAGTTACCCCAAGTTGATGAAGAACTTGGGGTTGAGGACTCATTACCTGATGAATGTTTATTCCTCATTAGCTTATCTAATCCATGGTATGAGATGTCCTTCTTGATATCTAGAGTCAATGTTTTCAATACAAGTTGTTTTGTGATGAATGTTGACTTATATATTGTCAAGCTAATATTTATGCCATTATTGTTCATATTCTTTATCTATGTGGATTTGATGCAGTGTTACATCAATGTATCAATCATAAGGAATAAAAATAGGTATCGAATAATTACCACATTAGAGACTATGGAGATCATTTATCTAGGTAGATGATTATATAGAAAATCTTACACATTGGGTACTTTTGGCTGTATTACAGTGGTTCATAAGTTCCATCCTTGTAAAAATTATACTAAGTAGATGTGTACTCACCATGCTTTAATTCACCTCATGGTTTTTCTGAGTCCCTTTCATAAATGGGGAATTGAATATATGTAGTGTACACCAACCTCGACCAATGGACACCACTACATCATTGTAGCAATGGACTACTTCAAGAAGTGGTTTCAGACCATGACTAGATTCTCTAACTATGGCACCATTGTGGAGTTATTCATATTTAAGAGCATCATTTCTATGTTTGGTGTACCTATGATGATTGTGAAGGATCATAGTTCACATTTTTGCAATCATATGATGATATAATTAACAACCAAGTTGGGTTTTTGTGAAGAGAACCCAACCCACTATTATTTCCAAGCTAATGGACAAATAGAGCATGTTAACCATATAGCAAGAGCCATGCTTTGTAGGATGGTAGGCAATCATAAATCAAATTAGCATTTAATGCTTTTTTTGTACATTAAGGGCCTATCAAACCTCTATTAAAATGGTTACATACTTCACTCCTTTCTAATTGGTTTATGGGGTGGAAGTTGTACTTCCAATTGAGTGTAAGATTGTATATTTGAAAGTAGTCATTGGACTAATACCTAATACTTTCTCCAAGGAGGAATTTCTGTTACATTCATCCCACCTCATTCAATAACATTCTTATGTTTCCAAAGTGAACCGATGACACTCATAAAAGTGTATTAAAACCAAATATGATAATTCTCTTTAACCTTCTATTTTTGTGGAAGGGGATTGGGTCTTCCTCTATGATTAGTATCATGGCAATATAGGTGCAAATAAGCTACAACCTCTATGGCATGGTCCTTGTGTTGTTAGATTTGTTCCAAAACAAAGGGAAAAAAATATTAGTAGATCATGATGAAAATCCTTTATTGGACCCATGTAATGGGATCTATCTAAAAATGTATTAAGTAATTTTTATAGCTGCATGTGCTTATACATATTATACACAAGTGTAGGTGTGGTGTGTTTTTCCCTTTCAATTTTGGTGTATATGTATGGTAGTTTGAGCATTCACTTATTTGTGGTTCTTAATTGGTATATGTAAAGTCCATTCACAATTTACATAGGCTTTATAGGCGATGCCGACCATAGTACTCGAAACTTATTTTTCACTACTTCTATTCTCTTTTCACCCATCCATGAGCTCGTGAGTTCAAGGGGATTTTCCTTTTCCATTGAACTAACAACATGAAAAAATATAGTGCCATCATTGAGCTCTTGCTGAGGCTATTTTCCTTGGCATACTTCACTTCGTACTATGTTTATTTTGTGAGGAATCATATGTTGTTTCTTTATTATCTTAACTTATGTATTTTGGAATCAATTTTTTTATACGATTGTATACATTCATATTCCTAGAGACTCTGCATGAGTAAGAAAGGAGCATCTTAGGCCTAGGCTTGTGAGCCATTACATATCCCAAGCTCACATCGGGGGAAAAATACACTAGGAAGCTAATCCTCATGCTCCTAGTAGTAGCATGCCACGAGGAGATCTATATGTTGAAGGAGGCCTAGTGGTGAGCTAAACAGACCCTAAAGGTGTGCAAATGTAGGTTTGGATATATTCTAATCTTGCAACTCATCTTACTCCTCATCCTCCTCCTCATACAATTTTTCACACCCATATTTTGCTACAATTATTCGTGGACAATGTAATCATTACCGATGTAAGGATTACCAACTCAGGGATCAATATAGTTCCACATTTTCATAAAAAAACATCAAATTATTAGTACTATATTTCTATAAAAAGTACAAAATAAATACATATTCCAAAAAACTAAAAACATTGAAATATCCTCAAAATCCAACAAAAGATACCTAGGGCACCCCAAATGCATACTAAGGGGTAGGAATAGGTCTTATTATTTTATGAATGTAGTCCCTTCATAAGAATAGTCATCCAAAATTGTGATATGGTCACTCTATCATCTAAATAACCCATTGTTAAACCAGTGTGAGGCATGTCCACCCTCTAGCCTACCCATAAGATGATTCCATCATATCTTATGTTGCTCAATAACGATTAGATAAGGGTATGATATGCTTTGTCTCAACATGGGAACCTATTCCAAAATGAATGAGACTAGAATGATTCCATAGCAAAATTGATTCTTCTTCCTTGTTCTACAGTTGGTTAGTTAGTCTTTTATATTCACTAGTAAGAACTCACCCGAGTTGAAAATGATACATTACAAATATCATATTGCTAGTTCCATGTTCCCTAGAGGCTAAATGAGTTCCCACATATCTTTTTATTAAGGTGATTGTGTGTAATGTAAATATATTCACCTCTCTAATAGGTATCTTACTATTGACCTTATAGGCAAGTGTTGCATATTATTTGACCACATAGTCACCAAAACTCTCCTCTAGTGTGCTTTTCCGTGTAACCACTACTACTGTGGCACATTTCCTTGAAAACTAGTGATAAGGTAAATTTGTGCAAAATCCAATTCCAATACTAAAATCTTAACCAAGAGGTGTTGGTCTTGGCGATTAGAATTTTCTACTAGTTCTTGAAGAATTCCAATTTGGCCTTATATGGTTTACGCCTCAAATAAATTCACTAGGCCATATTACTTTAGAGAATGAAATGTAGGGGGATAAGTTATGGCCCTCATATCATTTTCTTGTTTTTCTCTCTCTTTCCACTCAATCGTTTTTCCTTGAAACCTCCCAAAAAATAAGCCAAACATTATTGTAATCCCAAGCAAGGAAACCCATAGGAATATTTTTTTTTTCTTGAGATGATTTGAGATGGAGTTGTGAATTTTCTACCATGTTTGTCAAAATTATATGGTAGTGATCATTCTTAGTAGGAACCCTCTAAGGTGACCACCTTTGTGGTCGTTTCCCATAAGGATCCTACTTAGGAATCACAACACACCAATCACTGAACAAGGGTCTTCATGAAGTGTAAATCCCATTAAATTTCATTAAAAACCATTTAAAATTGAGGAGAGAGTTTGAGCACTTACTTGGTGAAATATATAGCACAAATAATTTCCTGTAGATGTTGAAATCAGAATTCAAAGTTTGATGGGAAATGATGGTTTTCTCCAATAGTTTTCACTTTCCAACTCTATCTATGCAAGTGAGCTCCATATTTGTGCATTTTCCGTATATTAACCTAATCTGAGTTAGAACCTGTGGAGAATTACTTCATGCAATGGTTATTTACCTTCTCCAAATCCATTCATAACCATGATCTTGTTTTTGTCTCATTTTGTCCAAACTTATATTTTTAGTCTTATGGGGCATTTTAGTCATCATACTTGGAGATTTTTCGAGGTTATAATACTTAAATGGCCTTAGCTACATTTTTCTTGAACATTGCGTATAGTGTTAGGTTTGGCTATCATTTCCATCTTCATTGTGCCTTAGGTTCAATCTTGCTAGTTTACAACATTAACGACTGAATATTTTCACATTATAGCTTGTGTGGTAGAACCTTTAATCACATGGATTCCCTATTTTACAACCTATTTTCCATGTTGGTGTCCATGCTACATCCTTTTATCACCTCAAAATCCCTCCTTTTGACCTTCTTCCGCTTTGAATTTGAGCTTCATATCCTCTTCTTTGTCAACTTCCAACCATAACCCAAGAATATTCTACACTCTTTTCACATTGTGATTTCTACTACATTTAGCCTCAATTATTCATGTGATATGCCTTGGTCTGATTTCATCATCATTATTATGCTACCCTTGCCCCTTTCATTTACTTTCATTAGGTGTTCTTGCCTTTCCTTCAAGGATCACTACAATGAGTGGTCTAACATGCAAGCCTCTTTGCTTCACTTGAATTAGGGTGGTTATGTTAGATCGGAATAAGTTGTTATCCCTTATACAAAACATTCCTATAGAGGGACATTCCTTTGTGCCCTTATCACACTTGTTAAACACCTAATCATATTGAGCATCATTTTTTTATTTTTCAATCTCATTAAACTATCATTAGAAATAAACCCTATATCAAGCACACCACTATATATTCTTTAACCTAGTTAAACCACGAAGAACACCCATTTCTAGAATTATTTTATCTCATTTTTGGGATTGTTAAAATTGAACAAAAATAAACCATCTAATTTACTTGGCATCTCTTTCATACTCACTAAAATATGAAGAAGATACCAAATAATAAAAAGAGAAAATGAGGGAAAATCTTTTTTGTCCATTTTATTAGTCAAAATGATAGCATGAGCCAAGTCACCCTTAAATATGCACACATCTTTGTGTTACAATTGGGTTTTGTATTTCCTAGAAGACATACTAAAAATATGATAATTTTTACTCCTCTATATGGTTACTCTTCTAGTCACTATGGAGTGTGCTTCATTTCCCCTTGTGCTATTGTCCGATATCACATAGTTCTCATTAGTCACTTCTATTAGAATACATTTGTGTCATGCCATTTTATGTTCAGAGGAAACTAAACCTCATCCAACGATTTGGATTCCTTGTTGATATTTTTTCTTGGCCATCCATGTTTGAGTTGTACGTCATGCCTTTATCCATTCATATCATCTCTTACTCCCTTTTGTGTCGATTTATTGCAGATATGTTAAAGCCATCCTTCTATGGATCATCTCCTATTAACTTAAGTTCATTATCTAAGAGTTTGATCTAGGAACCAATATTACAGTGGAGCTTGTAGACCTTCAAGGAAATCTTCGTCCTCATAGTAGAGAATGAGTTTACCTTATTGACTCTTAATGAGTTGAATCCATGAGTATTAACATGTTTATTGCCACTATGTGGGTTCTTTTAGGCTCCTTGGGGTCCATTTTAGTTATTTATGGCCTCCTCAAATTTGTCTACTAGATCCCTTGTTACTATGGGGTTCCCTACATTGGAGAAACTAGTTGCTCCATTAACGAGAGAATCTAAGAGCATGCACGAGACATTAGGCACAATAGTTCTCTCTCATCACCTCTACCTGAACATGTGGACAAATCCAAGCACCATGTGTGCATTGAAGATTCTAGAGTCATTTCTATGGTTGATCACTTACACCATAGGAAGCTTAGAGAAGTTATCCATATTGAGAAGCATGCAATCAATCTCAACATATATGATGGTTGGAAATTAATTAAGAGATGGATTCCCACCCTCTTCTTGATTCTAGTGAGAGATGATGGTTGGAAATTAAGTAAGAGCTCAATTCTGACCCTCTTCTTCTTTTAATTTTTGTTTTTATTTTTCACATTCAACTTCAATAACAATACTAGATTATTTTAGTATTTTTTCTTTTATTTGAATTCTCAC
>APFE030722382.1:0-16813 GCA_000404065.3 Pinus taeda | reverse complement strand
CCTTCACTTCATCAGCTTACGAGCCCCGGGTTGAAAATTAATGATATCAATTTAGGAATACTAAATTGACCAAACAATATGTGCTTGGTGAACTTATGCACGTATTCTATTTTGTTTTTCTTTCTTAATATCTTCACGGTGAGGAAACTGAGTTCCGCCCGGGAAGTTTCCTTATGAAACCCTTCTGGAAAATATGTCGGCTTCTAATGCAAGGATTAAGATCATTTGGGGCCGAGGGACATCCCTACGGTGAAGCCCTGTAATATTTTAATGTATATATATATCTTTTACATTTTACCAGTTGTATGAACTGTTACCCGAGAGGTTATATATCAAAGGGATTTATAGGACCGTCGGGTCTCTACACTTGTTTTTATTAGCGGCTTGCATTGTTATTTGATATATATATTTCTCGGTCTGTTCTGATTCTGGAAGTAATATATGAAAGTAATTATCGTGTTTTCGTTTAATTGTAAAACACATATGTGCTCTCAATTTCTTTCTTTCTTTTTAAAAGGGAAAGTATTGCCTTCGACTGTAAACCCTCGTCAACAGGCTTGCTCTTATTTATTTCGTTATATCGTTCTTGCTTGGAAATTCGGGTTATATCAACGTGGTTGGTGTTCCGGCATGCATTTTACCCATAAGGTTCCGACCACATAGAGGTCTTTCTCCACTCTACGAGTTACCTCTCCACGAGGTTACATACTCGATACGAGTGGGGAGGGTTTACGCCCTCTGATATATTTTAGGTTCTAGCATATGGTTTCTTTCTAGAATTATATCCATGTCAACGATGTCATGTTATCTTTATCTGTTTATAAATTTACAGATGGTGGATTCGTAAATGTTTTGGTTAATCTGTGCCTGTTATAGCCAGAGTATGCACATATTTTAGTCTAGCTTTAATTCCTCGATGATACGTTGTGGAGTAGTTTTACTTTTTAACAGTTATGGTAATATCTGAAGTATTATTGGCAATTGACGGGAGCCTGGAGCAGCGCGGCCGACTTGCGCGTTCCCACAGCCTAGCTCTGAGGACTGGACTCCAGCGCTCTGGGCCTTGGCCCCAGCCATGGCCCATCCAGACTCTTCTCAAGAGGATCCTGAGAAAGCTTTCTCAGATCTGGTAAAATCTCTCCCTCCTCTGCGCCCTAAACCTGCAACTTCGAAATTTGTAAAGAAACTTGACATTCTTCAGGAAGTACAGCTTTCACCAACTCTTCCTCACATGGCAGCTCTCTCTCTGGCCGAGAAAGGACTTATTGGGCAATTTACTGGATTATGGCCATCACCAAGAATTGTGCAAAGATGGGTTGAACGCAACTAGTCTGATAAGATCCCCGAAAAATATCAATAAGATTTTGTGGGAAAGGCTATTACACATTCCATTTCGAATCCAAAGCAGACAAGGATCTAATCTTCAAAACGAACCTTACTTCATGGATTCACGAGGCCTTTACCTTAATAAATGGACACCAGACTTTGATCCGGAGCTGGATATTCCCAATGCTGTTCCAGTCTGGGTTCGCCTTCCCCATCTTCTGCTACATTGTTGGGGAGACGAATCGGTCAAGGCAATAGGAAATGCGGTAGGAAAATACATTTATAGAAGCGAACCCAAGGACAATATGCAGGCCTGTGCAAGGATATGTGTTGAGGTGGATCTAGGGAAAGGGCTACCTGAAGCTATCAGGTTAAAAGTGGATGACTGGAGTCACATTCAGCAGCTGGACTACGAGCAAATCCCATTCAAATGTAAGGTATGTCATGAATATGGGCACTTTGCGAATAGATGCACTAAGACTACTAATATTGAGAATGAAGAGCAAGATGGACACTGGGAGCCTATTAAAAAAAAGAAATCTAACCCCCCTTCTAAACCTGTACCAAATCCTGACATCCCTGGATCTTCCACCCAACATCCTCCTTCCCCTTCTCCCCTCCCCTCTGGGCTCTCCCAAGATCCGCCAATCCCTTCCTCCTCCAATCCCTTTCTCATCTTATCCTCGGAAGATCCTCTACCCGAAACCCCCTCCTTGGAGCCACCCAAACCCCCTCAACTCCCCTTAACCTCCTCTTAGCCCTCCCTTGAGGCCCCTCCTTCCAGATCTACTAGAAGTTCCTCCAAAGAGCACGGAACCACAAGTGATGTTCATAACAAACCAGGTCCAGGCAGAAAATCAGCCAAGCAGCATCGAGATGAAAATGCCCAGAAGGACATAGCAATGGGCTTTCAAACTCCAATCGAATCCTTCATTATTGGACACCACGAGAAAGAAGCAACAGGGAAAGACCCTGAGAGGCGAGCACCTCTCCGCACACCTAATGCATCATGATGAAAGTTCTTTCATGGAATAGTAGGGGTTTAGGGCACCCCTCTAAAATAACAGCCCTGAGAGATCTTCTTCACAATGAGAAACCTGAAATAATGCTGATCCAAGAGACCAAACATGATCAGGAAGAAATGAAAAAGATTATTGACCATCAGAAGAAATACTTAGGAATCATCAGCAGCTCCAGAGGAGCCTCTGGAGGGATAGTTACCATTTGGGATAGCCATAGATGGATTTGTGACTCAGCTATCATCAACCAAAATTGGATCAGAACCATACTTGATAGTAGAACGGGGGATATGAGTGTAATCATATACAATGTATATGTACCCAATCACTATAGAGAAAAGGAAATCTATTGGGACAATTTGAAGGGAAGCATTGAAAGCGAAAGCATCACAAATATTATAATTGCTGGAGACTTTAATCTGATTCTACATGCTAATGAGAAAAGAGGAGGAAATTTTACTCATGACCCTTTTAGAAATCAATTGGAAGAAATTATACAGGAGAATGAGTTGGTGGATATAATTCCAAAAAATCGCAGGTATACTTGGAGCAACCGAAGAATGGGAGCTGGTAACATCATGGAGCGACTGGACAGATTTCTGGTAAACATATCTTTCCTTTCTACTTTTGTTGTAGGATACACCAGCATTCTCAACACCTCTGGCTCCGATCATTACCCTGTCTCTCTAACAGTGGAGTCTCACCGACCTCTTGGACCGATCCCCTTCAAATTCAGCCCGTTATGGACCCGAAATTCTACAGTCAGAGTGATTGTCAAAATGACTTGGAGACAACATGTAGAGGGGTCGCCAAGTTACATATGGGAGACTAAAATTAAGAATGTCAAGAGAGAACTTAAAGAATGGGCCAGAGATAGCTATCAAGAACTAGAGGAGACAAAAAAGAAAGTCAAGAAAGCTTTAGAAGAGGTGAAAACACAGATAGAGGAACATGGTCTCTCCCAACAATACAAAAATCAGGAGAACGCTTTGCAGGAGTAGCTTATGCATGTCAACAGAGAGGAAGAAATTAAGTGGAGGACCAAATCCAGGCAATTATGGTTGTAGGGAGGAGACAAAAACACAACCTATTTCCACAAACAAGCCACTGCTCGCAAGATCAGGAATAATGTCAACTCAATCATCGACAATGAAGGAAACAGGTACAACAATCAAGAGGACATAAAGAAGGCGGCCTCCGCCCACTACAGGGATCTTCTTACTGAAACCCAAGGAGTGGAAGATTACTCTGATTTGCTCCAGTATCTACCTAAGGGCGTCACCAAGGAGCTGAATGACATGCTAAATCGTGAAATTGATGAAGAGGAGATTAAAAGAACAATCTAGACTCTACAACCAGACAAGGCACCCGGGCCTGACGGATTTCCCATTTGCTTCTATAGGGAGTTCTGCAGTCTGATCAAGAAAGATTTAACAAAAATGCTCAGATGGGTGCAAAAAAAATGAAAAATGGGAGGATTCACCAACTACACCTTCCTTGCACTCATTCCCAAAGAGAATAGGCCCACCTCCTTCTCCAGATTTCGGCCAATATCCGTTTGCAACTCCTCTTACAAAATTTTTACAAAAAGTTTAGCCATGAGACTCAAGCCTTCTCTTCCATCTCTGATATCTGAAAATCAAGTTGGATTTATATCTAATAGACATATTCATTATTCCATAATTTTGGTTCAAGGAGCCATCCATTCAAGCCTCTCCAGGCAAGAGAAAGGATTCGTGCTAAAACTCGATTTAGCAAATGCCTTTCATCGAGTAAGACATTCCTTCTTATTCGCTGTCCTAAAAAAGATGGGCTTTGACTCTTCCTTCATCAATACCATTGCTGCCTGTATTTCTGGACCTTGGATCTCCCCCCTGATAAATGGTCGCCCTTGTGAAGCCTTCCAATCCTCCAGGGGCCTTAGACAAGGCTGCCCTCTATCCCCTTATCTCTTCATTCTCATGGCATAATCCTTCAGTAAAGCCTTGGACCATAACAGAAGGGTGGTTCTCATAACCGAAATCAAATATGGAAACGGAGTCAAGAACATCAATCATTCTCAATTCGTAGATGATACACTTTTGATTGGGGGAGCATCGACAACTATTGCAAGGCGATTTAAGAACCTACTTGACCAATATATGGAGTGCTCAGGAGGGGCTGTAAACTTTCAAGAAAGTTGTGTTTATGGCTAGAACATAGCAAACCAAGTGGCCCACAACATAGCTAGCATTTTTGGTGTCACATATAAAATGGAATGGGAACATTTTTCTTACTTAGGCATGCCAGTGAGCCTGGGACCTTTGAAGGCGGAGACCTGGAACGAGATCATCGACAAAGTAAAAAGGAAAATACAGTAGTGGGGGACACTCTGGCTCAATCCGGTAGGCAGACTCATCCTTCTCAAATCAGGTATAACTTCTCTTCCTCTTTACCGTTTTACTCTTTATCAGGCTCTCGCCACTTTCCATCACAAATTGGAAGTTGCCCTTCCTCATTTTCTTTGGCAAGGGGAAAGAAAGAAAAGAGCAGGTTCAACTTGGTAAATTGGAAAAATGTTATCTAATCTCAAGACAGAGGGGGCCTAGGAATCAGAGCCCCAAAATTCCTCAACTTAGCCTTCGGGGTGAAAATGGTTTGGAGGTTAATTACTGGTCCCGTAGCTTGGTGGAAACAGGTTATGGAGACCAAATACCTCAACTCTTCCAGACAAAAGCTTCTTGATTCCAATATACCTAACAGAGAATCCTCCAAAATCTGGCGTCTATGCAAGAAAGCCCTTCATATCCTCAAGCAAAACTCTTCGAAGGTTCTTGGGGGGGGGGAAGCATCAATTTTGCTTCAGATAGGATCATGGGACTCCCTCCTTTGAATACGAATGAGGATGTCGTTCCCATCATCAACTTCCTTAACAGCAGAGGCCTACACAATCAAGATCAAATCTCCAAATGGGATCCATGCTCCCATGCTTGGACGGGCTAGACCTTCCCTCATAGCCCAGCAGCACTAGAAGCCAACCTCAATTCCCTTAAGAAGCATCTCCATAACAGGGCCCCAATTAAAAAAGATGGAGTCGACAGCTTCCGTTGGGACCCCTCAGGATCTATATACACTATCAAATCAGGCCATCATCATATCTGCAATAGCACCTTCCAGATGCCCCTGTGGAATCACTGGAAAATTGTTTGGAGATCAAAAGCCCTGCCAAAGATAAAAAAATTTATATGGCTCCTCTTAAAAGGCAAAACTCTTACAGTAGAGAACTTAAGTAAAAGAGGAATCAACGGCCCTTCAAGATGTCCCAACTGCTGCAACGCTGAAGAAACAATGCATCATTTATTTGTAGAGTGTCCATTTGCCAGTGAATGCTGGAGACAACTTTCCTCCCTTGGCAACATAAATTGGAATCCTCGGCATAGCATAGCCGAGACAATTTACATCTTGAAGAAAAGCTGCCCTTGGAGAGAAAAAAGGAGCAGTTTGGCGAAAAGAGTCTGGGATACTCTCCCTCATAGTCTGCTGTGGCGAATTTGGCTAGCCAGAAATAAAAAAAAAGTTCAAGATAAAACTCCAAATGCACGAATCACTTGCAGCAAAGCGAAAAGCCTGGCCCAGGAAGCAATCACAATAAACACCACAGGGAAAATCCAAGCAACAGAATTCACAGTGGAGGAACGAAATCTTATCAGCTATATATTGGAAAGGCAACACCAAATCCAAGGTAATTTAATGAAAGGCAGCATGAACCAGAAACAGAACAGAGCTTGGGAAATCAGACTTCAAGAGCAAGATTTTAAAAATTGGACACAGAGGAACAATTGCCGCTCTCTCTTCTTCGATGCAGCCTCCAAATCAAATCCAGGTCTAGCTGGAGCAGGGGCTCTTATCCTTGATGAAAATGGGGAGCATATTCTTAGATACGAATGGAGTCTAGGTAAGAGAACTAATAACAATGCTGAGGCCTTGGCTTTGTATCAAGGCCTCATCCAATTGAGCAACCTGGGAATCAAAAGAGCTAAGGTATTTGGGGATTCATCAATCACCATTCGCTTAATGATTCACCAACGGAACTCACCTAACACCATTCTGCAGCAAGTTATCTTTCGTAACAGGCTCCTTCTTCAGAAATTTGAAGAAATTCAATTCTATCATATCCTCCGTAATCTAAATAAGGAGGCGGACGATAGATAAAACAAAGCATGCAGAAGGCATGTTGGCACCCTCAGATGCAACTCTTCTTAGAGTTATCAACCCATTCCATGAGGACAAATTCTGCCTGCAGTGTCTCGTTCAACACCGCTGATGAAGCGTGCAGCGATATGACGCGAACTAGCAACAGGACGAATCTCTGTAGCTCTGTTGCAGAGATTCAGATATCAATCTCCTCAAGTAATATCAACAACCCAATCGATGGCGGCATAAGATATGGTAGCAGGCTAAAATCGGATCTCTTGCAGCCCAGCAATCTCCCCGTGATCTGTCCTTCACTAACCCGACCTCTCTCGCATCGAGCTATTTCAACCTCTCACCTCCAGCCTCTCAGCACTCATCTGTATCTCCTCTGTTTTGAAGCTCCTTTGAGACGCTGCGCTCTCTGTGTGCCTGCGCACACAGCCTTTTCTCCTCCGGTGCCTACAAAGTATATCCAGACAAGACTTCAACTATCTCGCCCCAACTCCAATCCCACTCACAGCGCGCTTTTCTCTCATACTGACACCTTCTGTATCCTCCTTCTCCCCAGGCTTACGGTTACTTTGTCTAGCACTTACAATATTTCTTGTCGACGGCAAGGTTCCCTTAACCGTTATCAAGGTCCCTCTGAGCAGCTGCCTCCGCAGCGTTTATTGAGCTACACCTTTGTTTACAAATTCACCCAGGAGCCCTGCCGTGAAGCCGTCTTGACCTTCATCTCGGCAATCCTCTTCACTGCTGAAATCTCTGACTGGGCAGCGCTCCTCAGAATCTTTAGAGGCCTCTTTCCCGCTTCCACGCACACCGCCGCAGATCGTCCCACCCTTTTACTTGATTTTCGTTGTCCAAATTTAAGCCATCTCTCCACTGCTACTATGGCCCGCAGTGAAGATTGTCTGCACTGCGCAGACATGCAACCTGAGGAGCAGCAGAGGCTCTTAGAATCTAGACTGGAAGAGCAGAATCATCGGTTAGAAGATCAGAATCGAAGGATTGAAGACCAGAACCGGATCATGAACAAAAAATACAGGGCTGAAATTGACCTCTTCTTGCACAGAGTTTCCTCTCTACAAGAACAGTTTCACCAACTTTCAAATCGTTGTAGTCATGCAGAAGAATCAATTTCTATCCTTCAATACATGATGGAAAAGAAAAACTCGGTCGCAACCAGTTCTTCGAGTGCCAAGCAGGAAGGAGTGGACAAGCAGCCAGAGGAGTCCACAGCAAGACAAATTCACCATATTGTCATAGATTAAATGTTCTGCAAATGTCTTCTCTTGTTGTTTAAATTTGTAAGAAGCTATAGTTGCAAAGTCACAGTTCATAGCAAAAACAGTAGGAAAAAGATCAAGAAGATATTCCATTTTTGTAAATCTCTTGATCAAGTCAGCCACTGGCATCCATTGTCTCTAAGGAGACTGAACTCCCTTATCTTTTTCAGACTTTAATACAGCAACAGAATTTGTTAAAAAAAAAATATCTGAAGTATTATTTCTTTATTTTTGTTTTACATTCGCACAGGTTACAGTTTAATGCAAGCAAAAAAGCTTGCTGTTATTTTATACTGTTAAGATTTGTACTAGCTCAGTTATTTCTTCTGAGACTTCTAATTTATGATTGATATTTTCTATGGCATACAGTCTGTCGAAATCCCCTTTTATTTCGTACTCTAACTTTTACGAAAAATAGCATGTATAGTTTTCATAACAGCAAGTATCTCTTATTTTAACTACTATGAACTTATTTACAAGACCATCGAAATTCTCAGTCATTTCATAACTGGATAAGGGCAAACCTCTTAATGCGCTTGTCTACCACCCGACCTTCCACCCCAAAGCACTCTTGCAGAACTTATGCTGTCTTGCAAGTCCTCTGCTGTTATCAGAGTTACACTATCTGGTCCTCACTAGACGTAGCGGTTTTAGAGAGACTTCCACCTCTCAGCAAGCGCTATCTGGTCCTTACCAGACGTAGCGATTTTCTCTTGCTCCCCAGAGTAATTCCTTTCTTTTCATTTTTCTGCTATCTGGTCCTCACCAGACATAGCAACCTCCTTTTGTAGGAGTCTCAACTGTCTCTAGAGGTAGTTAGGTTTTTCCCTCTTCTTTGACAGATGTCATATTCTATATTTTTTTAAAATGCATTTTTTATAAATCTTTCTCTCATAAAGAAACTATGTCCATTTCCAATTGCTCTTCTTGCAACCCTGTTCAATGAAATCACTCAGCAATTTAATTAACATGATTAGTTAAACAATCATAGCCATCATAGTCACTCAATTCACCAACATAAATTATAGTTACTATTTAAATTTACTGTCTTTTACTTGCAAAATATTATCAATTTTACCAGGGGCATTACAAAAATTTATCTAGAACTTTGGTTAAAGTGGTAAAGTTAATGCACTGATCACTTAATGTAAAAAAAGGCTACAATAAGAGGTGCATTCTTCTTGCCCAATCAAATAGCAAAGAAACATTGGTTAAACGCTATCATGCCCACTTGCACTACAAAGTTGTAGAGAAACTTTGGTTAAATCTACGATATAAAAAACGAGTCAACATCATTAATATGCGGTCAACGGCATATCGATGGCTATATACCTGAGTGGGCAGGTATAATAAGGAGTTTGGATAAATATATTACGAAATTGTGACTTTGTATACATAGTATGCATTCATCGACCTTGAGGTAGACTAAGGTATACATTTTACACCCAAAAAAAATTAACAAAAATCATATGTTTGTAATCATTGTTTCATATTCAATGTAATATGTTACATAGTTTTGGATTGAGGCTTTATGCCATAAAATAATAAGTGTTAAATATTTATATTTAAACATATACACAAGGCAACAGATAGACAGATAGAAAATGAATAGATAATTCATTTTTTATTTTATTATTATTATTAATTTTTTTTTCAAAGAAAAATCATAATTTTAATTTTATTAATGAAAACAAAATAATATATTGCAGATGTTTTATGTATTACATTAGTAAGTTAATGACTGTTGATCAGATGTTCAATGAAAGCATAAAAATAATGTACAGATGGGGAGAAAATTATGCTTTTCTCGCTTTTTTTCTTTTCAACCTCGCGCCACTTCCCTTGAGTCGCCATCGAAGATATAAGTGAAAGTGAAGTGGGAGCCTGAGGTGGAGGGTTGTCCTTATCAGAATCAGAGTTGTCTGATGTATGTAGTTGTTTGGATCCACTTGTATCCATTGTATCTAGTATCTTTGCCAGCTGTGAGTCCATCAGATCTTGTGGATTTATATGTTGTACTTCTGGTTCTTTGTCCATCTATTTGTTCTCATTGGATATGGGGTGTTCCACATCAACTTCCTCTTCCTCATCACACTCTGGTGGGGGGAATTGCCAACCCTTGGGTTGTTTCCTTGTTTTCTTCTTTCTTTTTATATCTTTTTTGGAATAGACAATCAATTATATCGAAGCACACCAAGGAAAATGTGAGATGGTGTCAATTAGGATATATTGGAATAAAAGTTAACATTGCATGCTCATTTTGAGATAACCAGTTCCCCACTTTTAGCAAATAAAGAATCATTGGAAGAAGAAGAAGTGATCATCAAGTAAACAAAAAGTGTTGTCCATTATTATTATGGTTATTATTATAAAAAAAATTGTATACGTGTGAGGGTCTTTACAATTTTTTTGATGTTTAGGGTTACCCATTTTTTCTTGATGATAAAAAGGCTTATGAGCCTCTTTCTAACACAAATCAAAAGGCATGTACCTGACACATTTATTATCAAAGATAAGATACCATCGTCCAAGCTATTGAAGTTTTGTTTTGTTGTATCTTTGTGTTCTTGTTTACGTATTCATTTCATTTAATTCCATCATAAATCTAGATTAACTCTTCATGTTCCACAAATATATTGCATTAAGAAGTCCAAAATATTGATAGCCTATGTTTACGGATTTTTTTTCCAGCTATTACTATATTCCTTACAGAAAAATCCTAATAACAATTTATACCTACATAACATCGAATTTTTTTAATGCATCATAAATTATCTAGAAGATGATAGCCTTGCCTCTTCAGGTTCTCCTTGCAACTTAGCTTCATCATCCTTGTCCTGCTATTCTTAACTCCCATGCTTTTTTGGCCTTTTTCTTCTTTGTCCCTTGTTGGTCCCGACCTCTTCCAATGTGAAATTTGCTCCATTATTCTAGTTTTCTTCATCCTCTTCTAGTCTAATATCCATGGCTACCAATTTTGTTCATACCTCGGCTTGGAATTTTTCCATTTTTCTCTACGTCAATTCATGCTTAGTGTTCATTAATAGCTGGTGTGTATTCCTTTCCTTTTCCCCTACATCACTCCTTTAATTTAGGGAATTCAACAACCCATCCACTACTTCTAGAAGCCTTTCCAAAAGTTTATTCATTTTAGCTTACTCTTTCCCATATGATGATGTCCCCAGGTCCACCATGAGAGTTCTGTGTTGCACTACTTCTTGATCTCCAATGGTTAACATCCTCTGAAACTTGCTATTGTGAGCACTCAATAACAATGTGATGTGGGCTCGATTGTGAACAACACCATGCCAAATATAACCTCCTCTAATTGACGTTTGCCACAACTCATTGTCTTGGACATCAATAACGTTTCCATGTGAGTTCGATTGTGAAAAAAACCAAGCCAAATATATCCTCCTCTACCCCTATTCCACCACCTTGGAGCATTAATTTGCAATGCTACCAAATCCATGCATGAATAATGTTAATTTCCCTAAGATGGATGATACATGATATAGAGGGAGAAGGGGATTAATTCCATTCTAAATTGAATTGAATAAATTAACAATGTTGATGCACTCCCCACCTTTATATACAAATTACTGCCTTGAAATATTAAAATTTGAGACCATTGTGCTTATGTCAGGCTTTGCTCCTATGTTAGATGTTACAATGATTTGGACAAAGGTAAATGTTTGTTGATCTTTGTGGTTGAGGACTTAATGGGAGTAGTTGTTCCTTCTTTGTGATCGCTTGTATGTGGGCTTGGGTCCATTGATTTAGAGGATAAATGAGTAGAGTGTCTTCCACCATATATATTTGAACATATATTCGACTGTAAGAACCTTTATATATAGTTTTTGGACCATATTGTTTTTCCATTTGTTTCTTGGTAAGGGAGAATTTATTATCAACCGTTTATCCAATTCTAAGGACCCCTGTTCCAGTATAGTCCCTTTATTTGCCAATGTGTTAGCTGTGGTATTCAATTTCCTATACACATGGAATAGTTCGATTTTTTCAAAATGTTGAGATTGTAAAAGTATCCTTTGCAATATATGAGAAAGAGTATACTTTTGAGATCCCCTTGTGTCCCACACCTATCAAATTATAATCATTAAATCTAATAGGCATAACAAGCATTTCGTCAAACAATGACTTAAAAATTTAGGAAAATTATGCCTTCCAAGATTCATTCAAATATCCCAAACCATAATAGATGTTAGAAAACTGAGACAGGTTTTTTTAAATGGGTTAGTTCTTGACAAAAATTTATTTCAGTTTTGAGAAATTTGTTCTCATTTGTTTGAAAACCATGCTCAAAATGACTGTGTTATATAGGAAAAAACATAGTTTTAACTAACCATCTTTTCAACTCGGTGCTAATTGTAATTGCTAATGTTCACTATTAATATGGAAGGAATGGGATGAAATGGGTATATGACATGGAGGCAGGAGGTGACATGTAGGTGGGGGATAATGTGGAGGCACATGGTTGGTGGAAATAGTTGACATGTGAGCGCAGAAGCAAGGTGCGGGAATGGAGCGATAAGCAAGAGCGGGGTCGAGTGGGAGGAGGTACATGGCAGTAGGGGAGTGAATGTGATGCAGGGACGTGGCAGTTAGAATGAAATGACAGGAGTTTATATTGTTAGGAGATAGGAGTGGCTTTTTTTGGGGGGGGGTAGTCGGTAACGGGTATTTGAGCGGGTGAGGGGGGGGGGGCGGTGCGAAATGTTGAGCGCCCACCACGTAGAGTGGGTCCCGTGAATAGTGAATCCTCTTTTCGAACCCCCCTGATAATAAAGGTAGAATGGGTCAGGCTTCCGAAATTGATCCCCCGTCGTTGATCTGGGAGGGGTAGATCGTGGCTGTTGGATTGTGCGCGCGATATACCACAAGCCGACAATTAATCTTTATCGCTTTCAACTTTGTTATAAAAACCAAACATTAGCGTTAGCGCATATTATTACAAATTGTTAATTGTGGTTAAATAACATATTAATTATTCTAAACCTAATTAATTTATCCTAAGCATGGTTAATCTATTCTAAAGGCTCATTTTGATTTGCATGCCTTTTTATTAATTTTTCCTAGGGTTTTTAAATCTTTTTTCTCATCTTCTTTTCTTAGAAATAATTTGCACGATAAAACGTTATTTACAATATCATCACATACACAAATTATGGCTACAATCAAGTCATCCTATAAAATATAGGACTCTTAACACTTTCCATCTCCCTGATTCATACAAGCCCCATGGTAAACCCTAAAACCCCTAATTAAGCCCTAGGTAATGCATTATTACATTTCTATTATTATATTGTTATGTTGGCTAGGACCTTTCATTGTACCACTTCATAATAACACTTTGTCTCCTATATATATACCAAGGAGGCATGATCTCAAGATCATCAAATATTGTCTTATATATTGTATTGATTGTAGAAGGAGGTTTCCCCATTGAAGTGGACTATAGTTATTGGATTTTATCATTTTTAAGAGACATGGTTGATAATAGAGGTTAAGTCAACAACTTGATCATTTATTGATTGTTGGCCAATGGAGTGAATGTTTGTGTTTCTGTGATTGGTGTGATGATGCTATACTAGATGTTAAGCATGGTGAAAAGAACATTCTCCATAAGATTACAACGTTGAATTTAAAAGCTACATGCAAATGTCACTGACCCAACAGGGTTTCCCAAGCAAATAAGGAACATATGCTCCAAACATTGCATATAGTACGATGGTGTCCTCTTATAAAATGAATGTGTATAAAGAAGAAAAATGGGATGTCGTTGTAGCTATCATGAAAATGAAAGCATTGAGGTTGAAACGATCAAAAAATATTTTATAAAAGGCAAATAAATATTCTCTAAAAGGAAAATAAATTGTTTATCATCAACAAGAATGCTTCAAGAAACTTAAGAGTCCTACAAAGAATAAAATTGATTTTATAAGGTCCCAATGATAAGAACAAGCAATGCTTCTTAAAGCTAAAGAACATTGACCTACCTTTTCACAAAAGAATTAAAAACTCAACCACCACGACAAATAACACCTAAGACATAGTACATATATACAAAGAAACAACACAGGCTTACTAAAATTTATGACACTAAAAATATCAATACTCTAAAAGCAGAAAAATGTTAATGCTCAACATATATGTTTCAAAGAGAAAGTGTTACCAACTAAGAACGGTAAAAGAAAACATCAATGTTATTAATCTAAATAAAAGTAATTTATCTTAAAAAATTCTTATATAAATGTAAAAAACAAAAAATAATCCTAACATAAAACCCATAAAAAAATACTTTACCAAAAAACAAGTACCAAAAAATACTATCTAAAAATTGTAACAAGAAATGAGAGCCATAAACACTCATACAACAAGCACGATCAAACCATGACTAACTAAAACATGGAAAATAATATTATCCAAAATTATCAAAATCATATATTGGAAAATTCATCAACATTATTAATGGCATCTTCAATATACCTACCATCTTAGATCCATCTTAAATCGAAATCTACCTGAAGAGGGATCAAGTCCGAAGCTAAGATGGACCTAAATTGGTACTCATGCATTCCATAATAGATTTACTCAAGCTTTTAAATAGACTTCAACATAGCAAACACCATGAGAAAAACCAAAACTTGGAGACCAAAAATTGTCAATGGTAAATTATTAATTTTATTATTTTATTTTATTAATTTTTATTTGATTGAGTCAAAATGTTTACATAACATAACAAGGCATTAAAGGGCCTGGAGTATGCCCTAAAACTACTTTTGCTTGGCTAGGGGCTCATCTTCCTCAGATGTAAGGAAACATGTTAATGACCCAAGACCCAAAGATATATGGCAAGAGTGAAAACATGCCCCCTTATGGACCACCAACAGGTAATTACAGGTGGCACAATTTTCCTTAGATAATAGTGATGAGTCAACCTATATTATCAGATAACAACCAACGTTGGTTGTTTTCACTATCGATTTGATACTCAAATTATCATAGATTTTCTCATTATTTAAAAAAAAAACATAACAAACCATTACAACACCTCTTCCATATTAAATTGGAAAATACATCTCGACACAAAAATAACAAAATCAATACACCATCCAAAAATAAATCATTCCCATTATAAACTCAATCACCTTAACAAAGCAATTTGTTAAAAAAAACACATCCTTAAACCAAACAAGTTTTGCGAGCCAATAATACCTCATTTGAGGACACACTGTTGTATGTACTATGAACTGAAGCGCACATAAAACGATTTAATAGTTAACTCCCATTTAATTTATGGTTGACAATCAATATTCAATAAATAATTTAAGAAAACCTTATGTATGTGATTCTAAATCCAACTGCTATTTAATTATTGTTTCACATTTCACAATTAACACATGATGGATCCATTTGATACTTGCTAATATATTTCAAGCTTTTAAAATATATCCCAGCCTAATTTATGTGATTTATGTAGCACTTGGTAAAAGTAACTTCCTCAAAGTTATATGTACTTAAAACAATCATATTATAATAAAGTGATTGTTGGGTCCCTATAATACTAGTGGTTACCCCATTACTATTGTATTTATACTGCTTATTAATATTGTTTTGCCCCTATTGTCCCCATATTGTTATTAATGTGCCCCATAGAATCCCTCTATTGTTATTTTTGTGGCTTTATATTATTATTGTTAGGTCGGTTGGGTTATATTGTGACTCCTTAGACTCCTATATATAGAAAGGAGGTTTTGTCATTTGAATCATCCAAGAATTGTTCATTTATGTAATGTAAAGGAGGTTTCCCCCTCTAAGAGGTTGAATTCTAAGGCGTCGATCTATCTTTTCTATCTTTTCTTGAGCTGGTTTCATAACATTTGGTATCAGAGCTTTGGATTCTAGGGTTTCGCTGCTCCAAACAGGTCATCGTTGCATTTTCGCTATAAATTGTTTTCTGCGACGTTTCAGAAGTTGAAAACAAAACCCATTTGAGAATACATCACTCTAAATCTCGGGTCCGAATTTCAGAGCTTTTTACGCTATATTTGCGGAGATATGATCTGAGGAAGTTGGTCTTTTTGCAGAATCCTGAATTACATTCCATACAGGTGACTTGGGGAAATCATCATAACTTTTTCTCTAAGCATTGGATTGAAATTTTGTAAGAAGTTGCAGAAAGAGGACGGACTGTAGTTTATTCTATATATTTTTCAGAGCTAAAGGTCGAAACAGTGACTCGTGGCATGTCGTACAAGTTCGCTCTACTGAATTAGTCTATAATCAGGTCACTGTGGGAGATCTCACATAACTCTTCCTTGGAGAATCCAATTTGGATCATACTGGTGGCATTGGAAAGAGGACATAGAGGGCTACCACAGGTCACAATTTTAGAACTGGATGTTCTGAAAGTACAGATACATCAGAAGCAATATCAAGATCCTACAAAGTGAAAAAAAAGGTGTGTAGATTCTTTTAAATTTTTGCTTAAGATTGGCTTGAAAATTATTTTGAAGGAATTCAAAGGGCTAGTAGAGCATTATTATTGGTAACTGATACCCCGAGGAAAGAAAATGCAAACACCTAGTAAGGAACCTGAAAGCTCTAGCATGACTCATGAAGAAGAGGAAGAAATGCTACATGATATATCAAAATTACAAGAACAAGTGCAACAAATGTCACGTTCACAAAAGCTAACAGAAGCTAAGATAAATGGCATGGAATCTAAGATAAAGGGTGTGGAAGCTAAGATGGATGATTGGAAGACAGATTTGAAGACAGACATGGAAGAATTGAAGATAGATTTGAAGATAACTTTGAAGACATGCATGACAGATTTGAAGACAGATTTGACAAATTTTCTACAAGAAATACTTACTAATGGTGAAAAGGTAGTAAAGGAAACTCATGATGCGAACAAAAGAAATGTTAATCATGATATCATAGACTCTAATGTGGGATCGAAAACCCACCATATTCCAAAAA
>APFE030722374.1:1203-18224 GCA_000404065.3 Pinus taeda | reverse complement strand
TTAAAATAATTATAAATAATAAAAAGAATATAATAGTATTTTTTAAATTAGATAGTAATTAATAAATATTGTAAAATTCTTATGTATAAATGGATAATAATGATGGTTAAAGTCGGACCTAAAGAAACAAATTATTTATTTTGATTTAAGATTTTATTCCTATGCTCAAAAAGATTGGAGAGAAGACTCCCAAGCTCACTATAATTTTGACATTGTAAAAGGCTAGGAAGGTAAGTATTGTAACAAAGATTGTATTGTGAAACGGAGATCTAATGTTATCTAATGTGGTTATCTAATGTGGTTGATCTAATGTTATCTAATGTGGTTGATCTAATGTTATCTAATGTAGTTGTACGCAGGGCACTCTCTAACAGGAACTTGTCTTCATCCTCGATGTTCCTATTCTCACATATATGGCATATCCTTTCCATCCATGGCATTTTAGGAACTCCCCAACGACCTATTTCACTATGGAGCTCATGAGAATTCATTCTAATCTTTGCTATATTAATTTTCTTCTTTGAGCTAGTTCAAATAGAGAGATACTTTTGATCTTCTAGTGAGATACTTTTGATCTTCTAGTGTGGGGTTGATGACCTTCTTATAATAACTTAACTTTCTTTTAGCCCCTAAATCTTTCTCACAACACATTTTTTCTTTGAACTTAGAAGTAACAATATCTTTAATGTTATTTATGTTTTGTAATGCATCATTCTCGTTGATCTCCAGGCCCTTGTGTCTTTATGCCACTCTCGATTGAGCCTTAGGTGGTTTTGGGTGGAATTTAAAGCTAGCTTAGGAAGTCTATGATCGTCTATGTTATTGAGTTTGTGCTTGTACAACAGAAACCTAATCATAGCTAGGCTTTCAATAGCAGAAATACCTTCTTCTATAAGGAGAATAGGATAGGGTGTTATTACTTTTAATTTTCACGTTGTAAGTTATAAAACGCTTTTGGATTTGCTCAATCTTTCTCCATGATTCTCTCGAGATGCTACAACCCTAAACCTCACAGTCATATAAGATAATATAAGATAATAGGAGTGACTAATGTTTCAAAGAGGAACTTCTTTTTATCCCACATTACGAGGTTTGTTGTTTTACAATTATTTTCAACACCAAAATAAGTTTTCCACCCCCCATTAATCATTTTCTCAATGCTATGGTTCGAGTTGAGCTTGTGATGAATATCAATTCCGAGGTACTTGTAAGAATACACTTCCTCCAAGTTATTATTGTCATACATAAAATTAGCATAAGTGTCCTTCTTAGATTTGATAATCATAACTTTTGTTTTGTCAGTGTTAACCGTCATACGTAGAGCAGAAATCCTTAAGAAGCCTGAGTTTCTTATCAAGATCAAACAGGCACCTTGCCAAAAGAACAATATCATTAACATAGAGAAGAAGGATGACGACTATCCCAGCTAAGATCGTGCCATCACATCCTGCTTCCTCTAAATAGCCTTCAAGCTTATCGATGTAAATGCCAAATAGGGTAGGGGAGAGGGGGCAACCTTGTTTAACTCCGATGTTATACTTAATATCTTTCGACCATCCCTCATTTCTCTTTAGCTTGGCAATTACATTCTCGTATAACCTTATAGTGACAACTCTCAACTCGAGAGGAACCTTTAGCTCTTCTAATCTATTCCAAAGGTTGTATCTAGGAACCGTATCGAAAGCCTTTCTAAATTCCACAAAGCAACAAAATAAATTGGATTTATCATTACGACATTCCTCCATAATGATCCTAAGCGTAATGAGGTGGTCTTTTGTTGAGTGATGCCTTCTGAAACTTGCTTGGCCTTTAGCCCGCTTACCTTCACTTTCAAGCCATATGCTTAACTTCTTTTCCAAAATACTACCATATAACTTGGCTAAGAGATGGTTGATCATAATTGTCCGATAATTAGAGGGGTTATTTGTATCCCCACTTTTAAAAATAGGGACAATGAGGCTCTCAGTCCAAGGTTTAGGGAACCTTGCTTGACTGCTTGATTGAAAAGCTTGTGGATGTGGGGGATGAGGACAGGACCTCCAATTTTTAAGATTTCCGCCTGGTAACCTTCAATGTCCTTAGCTTTCCCATTAGCAAGGTGATTAACCCCAAACTTAATGTCTTCTAAAGAGAAAAATTATTTCGTTGTGAGCAGGGTTTCCAAATTATCCATGACATTTGGAGATTCGTAAAGCTTTTTAAGATAGGAATTCCAATCGTGAAGAGCAATTTTATTATTATCTTTAGTCTTCCTAGTCAAAATCTGCCTCCAAAATTTCTTAGGAGCTACCTTAGAGAGGTGTAAGAGTTTCTCTTGTCTTTGATGAATGTATTGCCTCTTTTTCATTTTAGTTAGGGCTTTGTATATTTTTATCTTGTCAATTTTAAGAGTTTCGTCAACAACTTCCGTAATTGTTCTTCTTGCGCTTTTACAATCTTTGTCATACCATGGATTGGTTTTGCTATTTCCTTTATTATTTGAAACTTCAATTGAGAACTTGTTAATAGAATATGAGAGGGTTGTAGAAAAATTATGATAGAGGTCTTGTCTGTTGTCTATACTAGATAAAGGAAGAAAATTAGTTTTTAATTCATTTAGAAAGAGATCATTTTTATCTCTATCAAATATTAAGTTCTTTTGGATGTAAGTATTAGTTTATGTGGGAATTCTATGCATGACAAAATTGAGAGTTATAAGTAAAGGCCTATGATCAGAGTCAGGTTCGTGGTAGTTTAAGATGTCAAAATTTATTATTTCGTTGTATAATGGGAGATCGGAAATAATGTAGTCTACCACGCTACTACCAAGTCCATGGATGCAGGTCATCTTGCTGGAATTGGGCCACTTCTTTAGCCCGTTGCAAATTATGAGATCCTGAGCACTACAGAGCTTGACTAGCTCTGACCCAAACAAATTTTCTTCGAGGTCTTCAGAGCTGCTTTTCTACCTACTAGCTAGAGTAGGGTCTTTGTCTAACCAAAGAGGATTAGGGTTGGAATGATTGCTTAGAATAATATCTTGGTTGTTTGAAGTTTGAGCATTAAAGTCACCTATTAAAAGGATATTACCATCATTCCTTAGGCTAGAAATATCATTCCCTAAACCATTGTAAGAGTTAGTTTTATCTAGATTCTTCTTCTTATAGAAGTTAGAATTGATGGGGGGGAAATAACATATTACATCATGTTCACAATGATAAATACATGCATACTTTAAATAATCTAGTTATAAATACATAAAAAATAGACATTTATTTCACATAATATAAATAGGAAAATAAAAATGCATCACCAAGTCTATTTGAAAGAAGAAGAATTTCCTCTTAATCACCATCCTAAACTTAGTGCACTTTCTATGTTCCTCTCACACTAGTGCAATCATATTTATCAAACGCACTGCACAAATAATATTTAAACATTTAGTTATATCTTGATGTGTTAGATAACATGAATGTTCCATACCAGTGCTAAAATGTTATATATGCACACCGGTACAAAAATTTAAATTTTGAACTAAAAATGGTGCATCATAGGTATTTGTTCATAGATTTGAGTGCGATTGTGTTTTAATGTGCAGCAGATCCAGTGCATGACTATGTTTTGGGTGCTCCAATGATTTTTTTTTTAAATTAAAATTTATGTTTCCATATTAATAAATACATTTTTCATTTAATAAAAAAAATTGTGAATCTTACCAATTATAATATAAAATGCCAAGACGAATAAAAAAACAATAATAATATATATATATATATAATATAAATATAAAATAATGACAATAAAAATATACAACAATAGTATAAACGATGAAATAACACAAGTACATATCACTCTTCATTGTCATCACCATGATTATCTTCCTCATTTGGCATGATAACACCGTTGTTCTAAAAAATATGTTTTGATCTAGGGTCGTGTATTAATACGAACCACCAATCCCTATCCAACACATCTTGGTAAAAGACCACCTATTTGCAGTATTTTGGGAAAACATAAGGCTCCCTAAATTCATGCCACATATTTCTAGAGTTAATAGATATCAACCAACTATTGCAATCTTCCTTTGCATTATCCTGGTCAAAGTTGTCCCACCACTTGCACCTAAAAATAATACATTGGAATGAAGAGAAGTCCACTTGAATGATATCTTGTATCTTTCCAATGTAACCTAATGTCCCCTAAATTAATTTTTGATCGCAATGGCTAGCATGAATAGATTGGTCAAACTTGACTTCCACTCCACTGTCTTGTGTCATGCATTAATCATCGACATGCTCTGTGCGAAAATGATGTCCATAGTCCCACATAGATGGGAGCAAATGCACCTATAAAAAAGTGAAAAAATCACAGTGTCATGTGTCTAATAACCCAAATATAATTGAATATATATATATATATATATGTGTGTGTGTGTGTGTGTGTGTGTGTGTGCATGTGTTACAACTCAAAGGAGAAATATGAATTAAAACTATACAGAAAGAGAATAACTTACCAAGTTGTTGCACCCAATCCATATGTTTAGTGCATCCTCTTTAGCATGCAGGGAATGATTAGATGCACCGTATTTTTGTCTAACTTGATCAACAACCCAACTATTACGACATGTCATTGGCATATTTTCTTCTAAATGATCAAGACAAGGCACTCTTCTACCATTCTATCATTTGAATTATTTCATGTCACTGTCCCATTTCCTCCTCTTCTCTTCGTACAATGAATTTGAAAATAATGAATTTGTTGATGGCTTCAATTTCTGAATGTGCTGATGATGAAATCAAACCAACACACACACACACACACACACACATGTATATATAATATGTATGAGATCAAAATATAAATTAATATGAATTTCAGTGTGAATAGTTATTGTGTAGTAATTTGACAAATCATAATCTTGCACTTACTCTTTATCATGCGCCTCTTTCCATTCGTTTCGAGAATCTCACCTTCTCTTTTTTCTTCATCCCTTTCGTCGTCCCAAATCACCATACCTAGTGTGTTGAAAATATTCTTGATGTATTCATTGTAATAATAGAAAGACTCATATGATATATAACCCTCTGCCATATACCCCTTGGTTTTTTCTCTTTGTCAATTTTTTTTTTTCAATTTCTTCATGTACCTCTCTAAGAAGAACATCCAATGACAAGAAATGACCCCAACTAATTCAACTTCATCTACTAGGTGAATTAGAAGATGAACCTTCAAGTCCATGAAACTCGTCAGCATCTCCTTCTCAAAAATATAAACAATCTCAACTATCTCTTGATGCCACCTTTGAATGCTAGCCATATGAATCTCCTTTTATGTGATCCAATGTACAAATGAAAATAATTTAGATATGGCATGTCATAGGTCTTGGGGGAAGTCATGGTTCACACACCCACACATGAGTAGAGGATAATGAAATTGCATGGTAAATAGTACATTATATAAAAATTAATTATAAAATATCCCATTACATAAAAATAAAAAAATCATGTTTTTGACATACGTACTCTTAGAAGGTTCAAATGGTCATGCAATTTCAACCTCGAAAAATAGTCTTCCATAGTGAAGTAGTGCCATAGTGAATACCCTTAGAAATAAGGAACCCTAACACTCATTATAACTTCCTTTGCCAAATAAAGATCATGTTTATTCAAAATCCATGGGACACCACCTTCTTTAAAATACCAAGAGGGACCAACCTCTCCTCTAGTTTTGTGTCTTCACCAATGTTTATTTTTAGTTTTTGAAGAAATAAGATATTTCCTAACAACCAATGTGTCACTTTATTTCAGTGATATGTTCCTCCATAAAGAAGATGAAACATTTTTAAATATATGCGTGTAATCTAGCAAGTGGGAAATCTTAAATGCTCCCAATATGGGAGCTCATAAAATACAAATTTCCTTTTCAACCCAATGTTAAATTTATCAACATAGGTGTCGAAGAATTCTGGATCATTGAACATAGGCTCCCCATTTGAATCAATAGTCGCTACAAAATTCTTCTCCTTATCCCTCTCAAATGCTCTAATACATTGAACTGGGGTAATCATTGTAGGCTTTGGGTTCTCTTTGGTTACCATTGAAAGAAGTTTTTTCTCTTCTGTAAGGGTGTTCTTTTGGGAGGAATACCTTAGAGTAGTCATACACTTGCTTTTGTACATGGTTGGACCACCTAACCTTCAGAGAAGGTACACAACATTTACATCCATGATACCCTTTTATTACAAGACCTTTGAAATTATTGTATACAGGTCGACGTGTTAGTGACCATGAAGATATGAACAATTACAATGAATTAATTTAATATGCGAAATAATATTGTCACTAAACAAATCAATAACAACGTAATTTACTAGATAAAACTCCCAAGCCTGGATAATCATGTATGGCATAATCACATATGCAATACAATGTAAAATTCCTCTCTATTGTGATGGGTCTTAATATATCATACACATGTATCCCTTCCCATAATTCCTTCAATTAATCTACCAATGGTTGTAAGTAGACATCCATATTCTTCACTTGTCTTCTGCTAGGGACTATGAGAGCCAAGATAAGATGTTCATTCTTCACAGACAACCATGGGGGGATATTGTCATTGATTAATAATACATGGCAAACATAATAGTCAGTGTTTTGGAGGGAATATGGGTTGATTCTATCCATGTTTATGCATCGTAGACTTCGTACATCATCCTTGAATTTTTCAGGCCATGTATCCTCTATATGATTTATGGTGATTGAATCTGTTGGGACTCACATAACTCCTAACTCACTTTTGTGTGGGGCATGTCATCCATGCAACATAGCTAATTCTTTGCAAGTGAAGAGTCTTTGAATCATTGGGATTATAGGCATGTGCCTCAATATATTATGAGGAGGACCATGTGATTTACCCATTTTTTTAATTACGGTACCTGTCATGCCTACATTTTAGAAATATCGCTTTGTCTGCATATTCTCCTCTATATAGAATACAATCATTCATACATGCATGATATGATATGTACTCAACACCCAACATTTTCAACAACTTCTTTACCTCTTTGCAACTAACCGACAAGACATTATCACTCAGAATAACCTTATCTTTGAATATCCTACAGTTTGTGGAGAATATAATTGTACAATGCCAATATTTAACATTCATAATATGATTTTAAATTTTGATTGTGTGACAAAATATAAAGAACTTAATCAATCATGCAAGTTAATTACCTCAATATTGTTGAGAAACATGCATTCGAATGCCAAAATTTTCTTGCACATTTTACAATAATATCGTTGTCCCTAGCTAAGCAGACTTTGACTTGCCGCAAGGTCCAAGAGTGGTGGTGGAAGTATATTTCATGCTTTCGAATAAGGTATCAGTGATATGAGCACCATCCCCTAGCTCATCATTTTGGAATGCATATAACAACATTGCCTCCATGGGAGTAGTATCCCATAAGTAATAATCTACACCAACCTCCATTTGATAGCCTCTATTGCAAACTTGTGATGAATAACTATTATTTATGTAGTCATTCCTAATTGGTGAATCTGGACGTAGTGGAAATTGAATAGGTGGTTTATTCAAACATTATTTGTATGCTTCCCCTCTTATTCTTGCTCTTAATGTAGCGTTATCTCAAGTTGACATTGTAGTGGGGTGCTCCAAAATATGGTAGGTGGGTCGCCATCATCACTAGAATCCTAATTTCAAAAAAAAATGAATGTCATTAGTACAATATCAATGATATTAGTAAGCACGTCAATGCAACTGGTTTGTTGAAATTACATTATACCAAACAAATATTACCATCATTGATCTAGGATTGTCGCTGGAAGATTCCATGTTTCAATTGGTAGGGTGAAGAGGCCTTCCATTTTCATATACCAAATGCTTGCGATATGCCACTCTTGATAAGAGCTTATGACCTTTTTGGAATGAAGGAATATTTTCAGCATCTGAACTTGATTCTCAATTAGGTTCATGCAAATTTGGATACATTTTTGTTCAAATTAATATGGATTAAAAAAAAAAAATTAGATAATCGAAATATAAAAAAAATTATGAACTTATTGGAGATGGAAAGGGAGAAATTTGTGAAGGATTTTGATCAACAATATGGAATGAGCTTGAATTTGAAGAATTGGCCATCTGATATTATTGACATTTTGTCCTTGCATGTGAGAAAAATCAGAAATAAAATTTTGTGTGCATATCTAAAATTAAGCTCGACAACCATATAATAACAATATGAATTTCAATATTGTTTTCAAACCATTTTTCAAGAATAAAGTGACTTTAAACAAACAATGTATACTATGAATTGTTGTAATTCATATGGATGCATCCTCAAGGATAATATAAGATTAATATGCCATTTTATGTGAAATTAAATTTTCAGATAACTTTTAAACACAACTGGTGCACTTATCAAAGAAAAGCACATCGATGCATTTAAAAAATTAATAGCGCCAAGACGTTCAAATAATGCCCGCATTAGTTTTTGACATTCTAGAAAAAAATATGTTATCATATTAGTGCTCTTCTAAAAAAATGCACCGATGATTTTAAAAACAATACCACTACGCACTTGTTTTCCTATTTTAAAAAATAAAAAAGAGTTCAACCAACTTGGTTCTCTTATAATAATTAGAGCACTGATTCTTTTAAATAGAAGCAACACCATTGTGTTAAAAACATAATCGCACCATTTCGAGATTTCGAAAAAAAATGTATCATGTTGGTGCGTTGAAAAAATTTGGTGCCTCGACAATGTTGGTGTGTTTTATTTATAAACGCATTTGTGCGTTTGACTATCGAATGCACTGATGTATGGAGAAATTGAAAAAAAAGAATGATTTTTTTTTTTTAATTAAAAAAGATCGGAAATTAATTTTTCGAAATCTAATTTCATAATGTCTTTTAATTAGTAAGACATTATTCACCATTTCATTATTTTACCCAAAATTTCAAGTGAGTGATTTTCAAGAGAGATATACTAGGAGCAACGTGCAACAAGAAAATACTTTGGAGCATTAGAACTATTTAGAAGATCAGAAGCTGAAAGGTATGGTGATTCACTAAAAAACATGCATAGTAAACTTTTAAAATTTTATCGTTTATTTTACTGATAATTTTTGTTTATAATTTCTGTTACGGTTTAATTAAAAGATAGATCATTTGGAAGAGAGACATACTGGGAGCCTTGTGGAGCTACATAATATTTTGGATCCATCGAAAGATCAGAATTTGAAAGGTATGGTGATTCACTGAAAACCCTAGATAGAAAAACTTAAATTTACTCTTGAAATATTTTACAACTTCTGTTAGATTTATTCATAATTTAGAAAATAAATAAATTAAAAACCGTGCATAAATAAAATATATAATTTTACTAGTAAAATTTTTTATGATCTTCTTTCCTATTTAAATTTAATTAAAATTCAGACAAAAAACAAAAAAAATCAATACTTACCTTAAACCTTTTCTTCTTCCTACAAAATTTCACTTTAGGGTTTAACTTCCACAACCACTTCACAATTAGGGTTTTTCAATTTAGGCATTTCAAATTTAATGCGTTTGTGTACTTAGTATATATTGGCATTTGACATGTAAAATAGGGGAATCAATTATTGAATTAGATCTAAACATTGTCGACCCTCTCCATTTTTGTTTAAAAATGGCTATATGTTCTGAGGTACATCCTCTATAATATAACATACCAGTTCTCCTTGTGTAATGCAATACATTGATATATTATAACACTTTCAATTCTGTCTAGTTTGTTAATCGTTGCTCTCGGTGTAATATAACACGCCAACGCGCCTCTTCCAAATAACACAGTTAAATCATCCCAGTGTATCTTTACAAATCACACCGTAATAATTTAAAATCATTTAAAAAAAAATATTTTTCCATGATAATGATGAATAATTAAATGTCCAATGCGCTTAGTGTTCTAAATGCACCGGGTGCGTTGATTCGGATAAATACGCTGGTTACCATAGTTTTTTTGGATGAAAACTATTTGGTTTATTTATAAAATATATTTAATGGTTTATGTATTGAATGGTACAGATTGCATATTGATAAAAAATGTCTTAGAGGGTTTCAAGTAACAAAAATAAAATTGACACAATGATAGGACATAAAAAAAAACTATAGAAGGCAAGTTCCTTGTAAATCTTTTACAAAATTAATATGTTTGAACTATATGTAAGTTTAACTAATATGTATTGGTTGATGCGTGTCAAGCAGAGCCACAAAATGAATAAGGTCGATAAGGTTATTTCTAATCTAAGTGGAGAAGAATGTAAAATCTTAATAGAAAAATTCCAGAATGATTAATGAGGTGAATGCAAATATGCTTAATAATATTAGATAACATGTTTTATACAATCTATTAATTCATATATGTTTAATTTTATATATGGAGCAACAATGAAGGAAAATATCAATGTCATTCTAAGAAAATAAAAATTATGGAACATGTAGATGATGATGAATTGGTCCTTAGATCATTTGGAGTGGTGTTGGAGGTTAATGAAAGGGGGGAATTTTTTTACAAAACTATGAGGGATCTAGTGGAACTAACGTATAGCCATACTTTCAACTTACAATACAAAAATCAATGCAATGATTCTACGAACCGAATTATATCTAAACTGCAGGAAATGTTTCTAGAGCAATGGTCAATGCGACATGTCTGACTTGCAATAGCAAAAACACACAACAAAAAAAAGAATAATTCAAAGGTAATTATTCTTAATATATAAAATGATTTTCTATAATATAATAGTATATTTACCTCAAACCGTTACTTTATTAATATCGATTTTGTTATATTTAATTTGCATATATCAGTATAAAAATACTTTATTATTTTCTTTTTTAGAAGATTATGGAATTCTAAAATGATCGACGCATTGATATGTGAAACATGCCAGTAGGAATGTCCAAAAAAGTGTATAAGGGGATGGTCAAATAAATGGACATAATTGCATCACAAGAGGATCCATCTTAACAACAATGTGCTTCAATTGTATGTAATCATGATTGACTTTGTACATATAAAAAAAATTTAGCACTAAATATTAATTTTTAGGTATTTTCTTGTAGAAAATAAAACAATAGGGAACTCATTTAGCACATAAAACAGTACGACAAGGAAGAAAAGGGTTGATTTCAAAGTTTTTGAGTAATTGTTAATATTTCCTTATAATAAATCAAGGTTTCATTTTTATATATTTTAAGTTGTTTTACAACAACCATACATGAATGTCTTCAAATAGGTGCTAACATACAAATAAGAGTCATCAAGAGAATTGATTGACATTGAGTTAAATAAGGGTTGTGAGTATATGTTGGCATATCAAAAATTAATTGTGGAATTTTTAAGTATCTACGTTGTTTTAATTCTTGGAGTTTATAATTAATAGAAAAAAATTCATTTATATTAAATATATGATTTAGAATGGGGTTTAAAACATGCAAGAAACAAAATATGGAACTATGCTAGCAGAAGACTTATTGCAACAAGGCATGAGACTTGGTTTTGAAACCATGTACATAGAGTATGAGTCACTTTTTGCTATGGTATATTGTTATTTGATTTACATTGATGTATTTAATTTATTTCAATTTTAATTATTATCAAGAATGTAGATACACTCATTAAACTTTATTTTTATGTTTGCAGATGGAACTACAAGATCAAGAATATGAAAACAATCAATGCAATCAACAAAAAATTCCTCCATATAACCCAATTCATGGAAGTAGGTCAAGTACTGACAACAATTCCAATGAAGAATAATGATCTATTTAGATATGAATGCAACCTATTGTATTTTTTGAAATAATTGTTTGTGAAAATTAGACATTTTGATTAATGTAACAGTAGTGTCCCAATTGAAAGACAAGGGGTTACCAATAACAACCCAATTTTGTATGTAAAAGAGCCTCTTATTGACATATAATAAAATACATTTTGATTTCATCTATTATGTTATCCAATGTCACTGTGAAATGTTGCACCACTAATAAAATACATGGATGATTAAATATTGTAATGAAGAAATGAAAAATATGATAGTATAAAAATTGAATCCAAACATGATGTACAAATTAGCTAATAAAATTTGAATTTATATGGATATTGTTATAAGATATATGTCAATTTTTTTTATGAATAACATATTTAAAAAATTACAATAATTGCAATGTCACATGTTGATTTTTTCAAAAAAGAGAAAATATCATTAAAAAAACTATTGCGTCTATAACATAAAAACACATCGGTGCATTATGTTATATAAAAGCATTTTGACGACATATTTTTTCATGATTGGTTCTTTTTCATAAAATAATATCACTGGTGCGTTTATCTCTTCAATCACCAATTTTATTTCAGATTAACACCCCAATGCATTGTAATTCTTAACACATTAGTGCTTTCATATAACTAACTCCCTGGTCCTACAAAATATTATTTCCATCATGGTGCATTAGATAACTAACAACACCGATCCTTTTGTATAACTAATGCACCATGGTGGTTGTACAAATGATACGCTTCGACATTGCAATTTTAAAAAAAGGTATTGTCATAAAAATTGTTCTTTGTGTGCCCTAGTGTTGTTCATTACAATAATGCCCTTGGGATTTTTTATCTATTAACACCGGTGCAATATATATTAAGCATCAATTTTCTTTGCATTCAAAACCTAGTGCTTTTAGTTATGTATGTTTCTCGATGCTTTTATATATGTAGCACACTAGTGCTACTTGTTCCATTAAGCGCTTTGGACAAAATCATCAGCGAAAACCTATGGCCACCAATATTTTTTCAATTGTGATGAAGTTTCATTAAAACATATGCTATCACAAACGGATGTTTAACGAATGTTTTTTTGATAATTTTTGCCAATTTTATAACAATAAAACCTCCATTATAACCTCCGTTAGAATGCATTTTTCTTGTAGTGATTATATGACTCATGATCTTGAGTTGGCAGCGATCATTCATGCATTGAAGATGTGGAGGCACTATCTTCTTGATAGGACGTTTTTGTTGGTGAGTGATCATAGTGGGTTGACATACTTGTTTGACCAACCTAATGTGAATGTTAGGCAAGCTAGGTGGTTGGCTACACTTAGTGAGTTTGAATTTGACATTAGGTACATTAAGGGAAAGGAGAACAAGGTTGTAGATGATCTTAGAAGAATAGTACAGGTGAATCACATAGCAACTACGAGTTCATATGTGGCATATTTATAGGATCGAATCTTACAGGAAGGAAAACAAGATGACAAGTACCAGTAGCTTAGGAATAGGTCACAACAATAGAATACAGGCGATAAGTATGTGGATTATCATCTTATGACAGATGGTTTGGTGATATTTAGGGACAAGATCTATGTGCCGGAAAATAGTGAGATCAAGAAGCTTATCTTGAGGGAATTTCATGTTAAGCCATATTCAAGTCATCCAATATAACAACATACATTGACATCTATGAACACGCTATATTATTGACCAAATATGAAGAAGGAAATGGCTAAGTTTGTGGCTAGATGTTTAGATTGTCAACAGGTAAAGGCATAGTGTAAGCATCCACGTGGTTTACTGCAACCGATTCTAATTCTAAAATGGAAATGGGAGGTAATTTCCATGGACTTTAAGGTTTGTGAAGGACATATAGACAACATGATTATATTATGGTTTTTTTTGAGAGGTTGACCAAGGTAGCTCACTTTATTCCAGTGAAGTCTACTAATTCAGCTAGTGAGGTAGCACAGGTCTTCATCAAGGAGATAGTGAGTTTGCATGGTATTCCTATGAATATTGTGTTAGACATAGATGCCAATTTCACTTCTAGGTTTTGGTAGGATTTATTTACAAGCTTCGGTACAGAGTTGAACTTCAGCTTATCATCTACAGACAAATGGACAGACAGAGAGGTTCAACAAGATTTTGAAGGACATGTTGAGAATGCATGTTATGTGCTAATAGAGGAGGTGGGAGGAGTATCTTCCATTGGTTGAGTTTCCTTAAAACAATGGGTATTAGGAGTCATTGAGGATGAGTTCGTTTGAGGAACTTTATGGGAAGAGTTGTAATTCTTCCATCAACTGGAGTGATCCAGGTAATTGGGTACTGATAGGGAAAGACATGTTGGAAAATATGGAACATGAAATGTAGGTTATCAAGAAGAATATAAAGGAAACACAACATAGACAATAGAGTTATTCATATCAACACAATGCATTTTAGGAGTTTCAGGTTGGAGAGTATGTCTACTTGTGCATCAAGCCCAAGAAGAGCTCCCTGAGGATTGGTTGATGTGCAAAGTTTGCACCTCAATATTGAATATATTTCAAGATGTTTGAGAGGATTGGAATAGTGGCCTATATACTTTCATTTCCTCCAACAATGAAATTCCATGACATTTTCCATGTTTCATTTCTTAAAATATATGTGAAAGATGTAGATCATGTGATTGATTGGGTTGTATTGCAAGTGGATCTAGAAGGATTATTCCAGCCAAACCTCAGTGCATATTGCAATGAAAACCTGTAACATCACCTCCTCTCACATCTACCCACTTTCACTAGCTAACCAGGGTAAACATGAGATGAGGTGTTACTGTGATATGACTCAACCTCCTAGATGACCTTAAGGAAATGGGGTCGACACAACAAAATCTTATTGACTTCCCTCAAGTGCCACATGACCTCTAGGAGTAACCCAACACCTCCCGGTGTCCAACCTCTAAGGCAACTCACTTTTTTCCTGACCTAGAGCCCCAGTTGCTCCCTTGCCAAGGCCTCCATGCGACTATGGGTTGCCAGTTGCTCCCATAGGCATGCATTAGTGTGATTATAGCCTTTTGGATCTAGTGATGTGCCTACGACTGTGAGAATTAAGGCTACTTTCCAGGGTTGGGGCTTAGCCTCTTCCCAGAAATCCATGAAACTTCCAAAACTCATAAAAGACATGAAGAGAATACTTGTAAACAAAAATTGGAACTAGGAATTGATCTGACTATCCCCAACCGAGATTGACATTCTGTTAAACACTTGGTAGATATGCCACCTACAGGTCATGGATACAAGTTTGAACATAAGGGACTAAAAAATTATTTGAGGTTAACAAGAAGGGTCTTTACATTCTTACATTAGCTGTCATAACATCAACTAGGTGTTGCATTCATTATTTATTTAGTTATGAGTGAAAACATGAAAGGAGCCATGTCTGAGATTTGTCATATAACCATGCTTATAACCAACATATAACCAGGTAAATACTAATGAGAGAAGAAACAGTAAAGCCACATAATGACTAGTACAATTCCTTAAGAAAGATAAACTTAGCTTTTATTGAACATAGGAAAATACTGACTGTTGGCATTATGTTTCTGGATGTTGTACTTGATGGCAACACCCATGGCAAGGCTCTCAATATGATGAAAATTAAGAAGTACGCAGGAGAGCAGTTCAGAAGATGCGTACCCGCAGGTACACTGTGCAAGGACTGCGTCCAGACACGCAGGTTACCCATTCGTGAGGTGCGCACCCCCAGTGCACACACTTCAAGACAGTAAAGCGCGCTCACGTGGGGTTCCTTATGTTTTACCCTTGGTATTTAGCCGACGGTATTGGGTTATCATGGTTTTGGCTCGTGGTATTGTTTTATTTTATTATTATTATTGAGCCCCATGATCCTTGATTTGAGGAAGAGCTTGCCTATATAAAGCAAAGGAGATCATTTGGCTTAGTATGCTTTTGGGTTGAATATCTTAAGATCTGATCTATCAGGTTATTGTTTCAAAAGGCTTAATCTATATGAAATGTGAAGTGGAAAGTGAACCTGTAAAGGGCGATCTCCCGAGTGCTTGATCAAATCTGGGCATCCGTCTAACTGTAGCACACTAGTGATCTGTAAATTCAGCCCTAATCTGAGGTATGCAGGTGTTTAACGGTGCCTCTGCGTGGGTACGCAAAGTAGAAGAAGGCGAGCTGCGCAGGTGCGCAGAGCAGACGAAGGGTGACTGGGTGGGTACGCAGAGCAGAAACAGGAGAACTACGGGGGTACGCAGAGCAGCAGTGGTTCAGGTGCACGCCTACTGTAACAGTACCCGGTGCGATAGTTCTTTTGGGTGCGTGCCTACTGTAACAGTACGCGGCGCGATAGTTCTTTTGGGTGCGTGCCTACTGTGACAGTACGCGGCGCGATAGTTCTTTTGGGTGCGTGCCTATTATGGGAGTACGTGGCGCGATAGTACATTTGGGTGCGTACTATACGCAGCGCGACAGAAGAAGCAGTGCGTGGGTACGCAGTGCAGAAGAAGGAGATCTGCGGGTATATGCAGATAAGCAGAGAGTGAAGTGCGTACCGACGCAGGCCAAAGAAAGGAAAATTGCGTATCTGTTTCAGGACTATCTGTGGACTGAATTTTTCTGTTGATAAGGTGTTCTGGGTTCAGTTCTGTTCTGGTTACTACAACTGATTGTAATTTATATGTACTTGATGATCATTTGATGTATATGGATCCAGTTTGAAAATTTATGAAAAGTGGTCCTTGTAAGAAAAGAAGTAGGGGGTTGTAGCTCCCTTCCAGGAGAGACTGGAAAACGAGAGAGAATTGTAGCTCTCTGTAGGTTGTAGCCTCCGTACTGGTAAAGGATTGCACCAGTACAAGACCATTGTAAAAGGAGTTTCTAAATTGAAAGAAGATAGAGACATATTGCAGCAGGTGGTTTTCACCCACATTGGGTTTCCATCTTATATCTGGTGTTCTTTGATGTGACTATCTGTTTTTCTTGCTCATTATTTTATGGTACTGATATGCAAAAATAATTCAAAGTGTAAATAAGGAAGATTTGTTAAAAGAACTAGATAATATTGATGCACCCCCCCTCTTAGTATTATTTTCAACAATTGGTATCAGAGCAGGTCCTTCTGAAGAAGCTTGATCGCTTGAAGGAAGATCTTTCATCATGAGCAACTACGAAAGGGAAGCATCTAT
>APFE030722372.1:0-10486 GCA_000404065.3 Pinus taeda | reverse complement strand
AGCAAATTCCTGAGTGCATTTTGGTCTAGTCTTTGGTCGATGTTAGATACAAAACTTACTAAGTCCACGACTTTACATCCCCATACTGATGGCCAAATAGAGGTTGTCAACAGGATGATCGTACACATTCTGCACATGTACAACTCAAAGCATCCACATATGTTGGATGAAAGTCTCCCTTATGTGCAACACATTGACAACAGAGCTCTCCATAGCTCAACAGGCCACAACCGCTTTCATGTAAAGCTGGGATTTCAGCCATTATGTCCTATTGATGTGGCGATACCATTTGAAACCATTCAGGCACATTCAGCTCACATCCAGTCTGAAGCCGAAAGGGCTAACAACTTCATTGAGTGCATTCAACACATTCGCCAACAGGTCCATGATATATTGGACAGAGCCAATGCTAAGAACAAACAGTGCCATGATGAGCATCGAGTGTCACACAACTTCCATGTGGGCGACAAACTTTGGCTACATTTGCAGAAGGAGCATCTCGCTGGACCCCACCGCAAGCTTCGCCCACTTCGATATGGGCCATGCACCATCACCAAGGTTGTCGGTGACAATTCCCAGTGTTCAATGTAGACAGCCTTCAGCCATATTTTCCACCATAATTTGTTGGACACATCCAACATTGTAGAACAACTCACACCAACAGAGCTCAACCTGGACTGGATGGAACAACCCACAACTGATCAGATCATGGATACACAGATCAATAACACTCACCAACAGAGGATACAACTATATCGAGTTTTCAAAGCAGGCCAACTCCTTCACTAGGGGAAGTGGTTCACCAAGAACGAGGTTCAACAGAAATTCCCTCACCTCATGGAGGCTCTGCACGCAATGGGGACCATTGCTTCCTAAGGGGGGAGGAATGATCCAAGTGGATATTGGTGACCACCCGCCTATTCCACCTAGACCCTCTAGTCAGTTTCATATGTTTCCTTGTTTATTTCAGCATTTATTATTTTTACTAGTTTTTCGAGTCTTAAACTTCCGGAGCAGTTTGACCCCCTAAACAACATTTTTCGAGGTCCGATGTAGGCCCATTACCATAAGCATAGGCTTGCAGGGAAACCTATGATACTCGAAGAGACCTTTCCAACAAAGTATTGTACACACCAAACGGAGATAATATCACCAAGTTACGACCCTGGGAAGTTGGCTACCCAAGTAACCCCAACGAGGCCCACAAACTTTTGGTGTTACATCTCCTGGGGTTAGGATTTTGGTTGTTTAAGGTTTCTCATGTTTTTCAATAAAAAATAGGCCCTTGAACCTCATTGTAACACAATTTAGAGACCTGTAGTTGCCGCATCTCTTCTTAGAGATAAGCTACCATCACCCGAACTATCATATTTCCATTCTGTTTGTAAGCATAGATCAATATTTTTCTATTAATGAAATGAAGCATTTTTCTATTGCATCTTTGTATTATTATATCTGTAATTTGTTGTGTTCTTGTTTAAATTCGGATCAGCCCAAGGTCTACGGTTTCCAAAACTAAATTCAAACAAAGAACACAGTTAACACCTTGGAAGCATGTGCAACATCAAAAGACACAAGCACACACAAGGAAGACTGAATATGCACAATTAGAACTTCAATTACACTGCATATTTATGAAATTACATACTTAAGTCTTTAATGGGATTCTATTGCTAAAACCAATGATTAGGTTCAAAAACCTTCCTTCAAATACTAAATACAAATCCTTGTTGGTTTATGTCTTAGCGAGGTTTATGAGAAATCGAGGAGAATTCAAAACAATAATTAAATTCAAAATGGGTTTCCTTTATCTTACTACTACGATGTTCCCTTGTGTTGATATTCCTTTATTTTTGTGCTTTTCTTGTTTTTTTTTCTCCCCTACTCTTTTGCATTTTCTTCGTCTTCCCTGAATTCTCCCGTATCCCTCTTCTTCTAAGGCTCTCCTTACTTTCATGAGGACAAGGGGAGGGGAAGTACTAAAGCCTTGTGGACCCAGAGAGGGAAGATGATGAAATATGGCATATAATGTGCAGAAGGGAGTGAAAAAGGTGTAATGGGAAAACGAGATTGCGCTACCAAAATCAGGGTTTCCCAAATAGTGCACATCTTAAAGCTATAATCCAGTAGGGAAGATACCACGAGACTAGGGTTGAAGATTAACTCACCATTTAAGGTGAGGGAACATGACTACAACCGAAAACCTTCCTTCTTCCAAGTCACCCAGTAATCCATACCCAAGTGTGCCCAAGAAAAAAACAAGCATAAGCACATGATTTCACAATGAAAGACATACCTTTAGGATTGGATGACCCACCTTCAAACACACGATCTCGACAGATGGGCAAGGAGACATATGACTAACTCAGGGAGCAGATACATCTCGAACAATATCGACTACACTGGTCATTGTCAGGGGTTGTTGGCTATCGTCTTAAGATAAATCTGAGAATAACTTTTCTCCTATGAGGTCACCCACAGGTGGTGGGTAACAAGCGTAACTCTTGATCTTAAACAAACTAGCTTTTATGTGCATCATTCAACTTATCAATACAGAATACAATTAGTTTTCCTTCTTCTAGTATCCATTTTCTAATTCCCGAGTTTTGTAAATGTAAATAAAGAATTATAATGTTGAAGGGCCAGCATGAATAGCTTAACCAACTTGTTTGCTGTAAATATCATATTAAATTAAATTAGAAATTTTGGAACCTAAAGAGAAGTACGAGCTTCTAAGGGTCTCGATGTTTGAAAGGATAACTTGCTTAAGGGGGATTGGCAAGTGAACTATATTCGTCGAAATCAATGTTCTAACTCCTAATGTTTGAGTTGAACTACTTAACTGCAATTATCAACGAAATGCAATTACTTCTTAAAATTTCATTGCGTGGTGGCAATCCGAGTTGCTTAGGGTGACCCATAATATGTTTATTGAAATGATAACCACCTTAATGACAACCGACTTCTAACAAGTGTATTCTTAACGAAATTTTTTATTGTTTTTTGGGTGCCTTTTTTAATGGAATTTTCGTGATTTTGGTTGAATTTGGCTTCTAAGATTTTGGGTTATTTTGAAAAGACCGAATCTGATAAAGTCCTTCGGAGGAAGATTTTGACCAAATCTTTGATGAGATTTGAATTAAAAGTGAAAAGAGAAATGAAGATTGCTTAAGTACCGATGTTTTGGAGCAATTTCTTTTTTGGGTGTTTTTTTTTTAATATTTGTATATTAAATTGTTTTATTTCTATTGCGTGCCTATTACGAAACTTCAAATTATTATTTTATTTTTAAAATACTTTTGTATTGAATTGTTTTATATTTCATAAATTATATATGTTCTAAAGTTTTCATCATGTTATTTTTGTGAAAAGGGGTTTCAAATTTTCTTTGGGCTGAGACGAGAGTATCTCAATTAAAGTTTTTATAGTGTTCATTAGGTAACTTATTCGTATTTTTAACTATTGGTTAAGGAATTATGTGTATATGGTTAATAAATTGAAAGTTTTTTTTAGATTGTTTTATCGAAATATATTGATTTTAGTGTAGTTATTAATTCTTGATCTAATTAATTGTAGTAAATGTATTGATTTCAGTGTAGCTATTAATTCTTGATTTAATTGATTGTAGTAAATGTATTGATTTTGGTGTGGGTGTTAATTCTGGAGTAGTCTATAATGCGACTTTTCGGAGATTCCGATCATCCGAAAAGTGCATTATTCTGGCCAACCACCCAAACGGACTTTCCCTCTCTGTCTTCGTCACCTTGCTTGAGCGTGAACTCCGTTACCGGACGCCAAACGCCAGCTCCCACCTCCATTAACTTCCTGCAGTCACTGCCAACTCCCAGCATTAATTTTACCATGTTTCATCGCGCCAACTCTTCACCATGCTTCACCCGCCAAATCCATTTGAATTTTCCTCAGGTGCGTTGCATCCCCTGCTGCTCTGCATATACCCAGAACTTTCGTTGCATCTGCAAGAATTACTTCGCTACTGAGTTCCTCCGCATCTGCTCAAGTCAGAATAACTACTTCGTCGTCGTCTTCGTAAGATTGAACGTCCAAATTTTCCGCCAAACTATGCATCCAAAATTTTAGTTAATTTAAAAAAAAAATGAACGTGCGCTTTTATATTAGATTGTGAAGCGGGTCCTTGTAACGCTGGCCAGATATTAACTCTGAGGCCCGCGCACTGCACAGCTGCACCCGGCTAACTTTCAGGGCGATCGCTTTCATATTTGATTAGCTACACTTCTTGCGCGCAAAAACTTGTGTCGATTAGCGGCTTTCTCATATTTACACTAATGATTACATAACTTTTGTGCGAAAATAACAGTTCAACCTACCTTCTATTTTGCTGAAATCACCGAAATAAGCCCTATCTCCCTCAATCACACGTAGATTCCCAATCATGTGAAATATTTCTTTGCTTTGTCATTTTAGATGCACATGAGACCTCTGCATACGGTGTTTTTTGGAAGTGTTGTTGAAGGTCAATTAAAATACAGAAACCTGCATCATTGAGTAGGTACCTAACTGTTCTGCTCAGGAAGCCTGCTCTCAGACCCTTTTTAGTGTGCACTGAAAGAAGAAAATAATGTATTAATTAAACGTCACCATTGTCATTGATGTTTTTGTACTAACTAGAAGAATGTGGGGTTCTTGCTGAATAAATAGTGTAGAATATTTTCTTTTTACATTTCACCTTCTTTCTTCCATATCTGTCAATGAAGGGGACCCACGATAATAGTCTACTTGTAAATGCAACTATTTATTCTGTTTTAAAACTTCAGTTTTTAGATTCGACTTCCTAAAACGTTTCCACGTTTTTTGTAGACATTGAGACAGCATGGAAAATGAATGGAAGACTATTATGGGCCTTGAGGTGCAAGACCCTAAAGAGAAAATCATATTTTTTAGTAAAGATTTAGTTTGGTCTGAAGTATACAAGACGAACATGAATATTGAGCACGTTGCAAAAATTCCTAAACTAAGAATTAATGATTTTATTCAAGGAGAGGAATCAAATCCAGATGCTCCATGTTCCTTCCAACGTCGAAAAAGCAAAACTCCAAGCTCAAGGCCTAGTGCTGCGTTACTATGGGAACTGTAAGTAGTTTAGAAAAGCCTTCTTTACATGTTGATATTAACAATGCTTTATCATTTGTCATATGTGTTGACATTTCAAAATTTATTTTGTAGTTATACTTGCTCATATGGCCCAGAGGACAAGAGAGAAGAATGGAAAACCAAACCAAGGTGTTCAATTGTCAAAAAGAGGGGTTTCCAATGCCATTTTATTATAAAGGTCATGGTTCGAGATCCTGATGTTGCAATAATAACATACAACATGTATGATCATGAAGATGGGCAAGGATGGCCTTGTCATGGCAAACACGACACTTTAGGTGATGATGGTCCTCAAAGGAAGCCAAGACTTTCAAGAGACATGATTTCTTATTTAGAAAGTTGTTTTTTCCTTCAAGTGCCAATTGACTCTGTTTGTAAAATGCATATTAAGAAATATGTTGACATACATCCTACAGCTCAGGTTAGGGATTTTTTCTTACGTAGAAAATATATTGTAAACATCTATAATCGTCTGACAAAAGAAAATTACCAACTGCATAGCAAAGATGAAATGAGTGTGAATCTCTGGTATGAAAAACACCATGATGATTTCTTCTTCTACCAGAAGCCTAATGGTGGAGAGATCCATTTTATCGTTGGAATACAAACAAAATGGATGTTGGAAACTATGGTCAAGTTATCCCATAATAGCTTGATAGCCATGGACTCAACATTTAGTACAAATAAATATGGAGTGAGTATTTTTGCAATGATAGCTTTAATGAATCATTTTGGTTATAATGACTCAATATGATTATTGATTTAAAATTAACTTCAATTTTTTTAATATGACAGTATCAGTTGTACACGCTTGCGGTGTTTGATGAGCAACAAAGTGGGGTTCCAGTCGCATGGGTGGTGATGTCACGTAATACATCACAAGATATAGCGGTATGGCTGGAGCACCTCATGCATAGGTGTTTCCAGCTTCGTCCTGACTGGAAGGTCAATGTCTTTATGGTTGATGATGCATTGGCTGAAATCATTGCTTTGAGGTAACATCAATATTCTTATTTGACATTGCAAGTTGCATTCATTCTAAATATTTCTCACTTAAAATGAATTAAGTTTGGCAGGAGAATCACCAGATGTGAAGTGATCTTGTGTATTTGGCATGTAAGGAGGGCATGGCTAAAGAATGTTAATCGGTTGGCCAGCAGTTCAGAAAAAGAAAAAGAGATGTTCAATGAACTTGGTTATATCATGAAAAATGTTTCTAATGATGAAGTGGATAATGCAATCAATGGTTTTTTCACCAAATTTGCAACCGAGGAGAAGTTTTTGGACTATTTCCACAGGAATTGGGTTGCTGGTGAAAAAATACGTAAGTTCGCGTACTATTTTTTTTAGTTCATACATTTTTTATTTTATAACGACAATATATATTTACTAGTTCGAATTTTACATTTAGGGATGTGGGTTAAAAGCTGCCAAGATTTTCCTCATGCAAATCAGGAGACAAATAATTTTGTGGAGTCATACCATGGTTATCTCAAGACAACCTTTCTATGTGATAGACGAAAGAAATGTTCTCGTAGGATGGATTGGCTATTCTATACTCTAATAAAAAATGTTGAGCCATGTTATCAATTCAAGGAAATTCTAAAAAAAGAAGGATATTTGAACAACCACAAGAAAGAGATGCAGCTTGAATCATCAATGGAAAAGGCTAGAAGAATTCCAGATAGTGATTGCAGGCCTCATGAGAGCATATCTCATGCTTATTGGGTGAGGAGTCAAAGTAAACCTAATAAGCAATATCTTATCATATGGAATCGCACAAATTTTATCACTTGTGATTGCCCATGGTCTGTTCGTGGAAACATTTGCAAGCATGCCATAAAGGTAGATTGGTTACATTCCTCCTTAATGGATTCAGACCCTTCATTGGATTTTGATACCACACCTAATACATTGAATTCCCCTCCTGAGATAAGTATAGAGGTACCAAACCTTGATGCAAATACTAGCACAACTATTTTGGATGATGAAAATGTTGAAGACCTTAATTTGTTGAGAGAGGAGTTGTTTGACTATCTAGACCTATTTCGAAATAGTCCTCCTTCTACTGTGAGCAAGACAAAACAATTGATTGATTTGGCTAAAAAAATTGTGGATGATGTTAATGATCTTCATATTATGGATTATGGCTTCACCCTTGGGTTGGGTGCTTATGAGTCATCTTTAAAGAGGAAGAAGAGTTTCCTTAGTCCTAAAAAGAAAAATAAAAGAAGCAAAAAAAATGCCAGCTTGGATATTGATTTGAATGTCCCTGCATCTGAAGATGAACCATTTCAATTTCAACACCTCAACAAGCGTGGTCGTCCTCGCTCTAACAATGCATCCTCTATCGTCCCAAGTAAGTTCTAGAGAGAGATTATATGATATGTGTTTTCTCTTAACTATGTGCATTGGTTGTTGTTAACGTAGTTAATGTAGTGTTTGAATGTTTGCAGGGGTGCACCATCCAAATATTGTGCCTTCACTTGAAGCACGTAAACAGAAGAACCATCACTCTATTTATCACATGAGTCAAGGTGAATTTGATGGGACACCTAATGATGTAGTCTGTATTTTTATGCCTCTATAAATTAGCATCATATTATTTGCTCTGATGGAAATTACATTGTTATATTACAGATACAACATCTTCTTCAATGGATCGCCCTCCATCCGAACATGATTGGTTCATTGACAACTCCCAAATTGGTGATTTGTCAGGTTTATTGCTATGATTTTTCTCTTAACTATGTGCACTCGTTGTTATTGATGTTGTTAATGTAGTGTTTGAATTTTTGCAGGGGTGCACCATCCCTCTATTTATCACATCAATCAAGGTGCATTTGATGGGACACCTAATGATGTAGTTTGTATTCTGATGCCTCTATAAATTAACATCATATTATTTGCTCTGATGGAAATTACATTGTTATGTTACAGATACAATAGCTTCTTCAATGGATCTCCCTCCATCCGAACATGATTGGCTCATTGACAACACCCAAATTGGTCATTTTCCAGGTTTGTTGCTATGTCGTTTCTCTTATCTGTGTCCACTGGTTGTTGTTGATGTTGTTAATGTAGTGTTTGAATGTTTGCAGGGGTGCACCATCCCAATAATGTACCTTCACTTGAAGCACATAGACAGAAGCATCATCCCTCTATTTATCACATCAATCAAGGTGCATTTGACAAGACACCTAATTGATGTAGTTTGTATTCTGATGCCTCTATAAATTAACATCATATTATTTGCTCTGATGGAAATTATATTGTTATGTTACAGATACAATAGCTTCTTCAATGGATCTCCCTCCATCCGAACATGATTGGATCATTGACAACACCCAAATTGGTCATTTTCCAGGTTTGTTGTTATGCCTTTTCTCTTATCTGTGTGCACTGGTTGTTGTTGATGTTGTTAATGTAGTGTTTGAATATTTGCAGGGGTGCACCATCCCCATATTGTGCCTTCACTTGAAGCATGTAGACAGAAGAACCATCACTCTATTGATCACATGAGTCAATGTGCATTTAATGGGATCCCTAATTGATATAGTTTGTATTTTGATCCCTGTATTAATTCACATGATATTATTTGGTCTGATGGAAATTGCATTGTTATCTTACAGATACAAAACTTCTTCAATGGATCAACCTCCATCCGAACAAGATTGGCTCATTGACAACACCCAAATTGGTGATTTTCCAGGTTTGTTTCCATGTTTATGCTCTTAGTTTTCTCTTAAATTGTGTAGTGGTTGTTGTTGCCATTGTTAATATGGTGTCTGAATGTTTGCATATTGAACCAGGACACAGAATAAACCAGCAGGGCTGAGGAAAAGACATAAAGGTTAACCAACTTGTAGGCTTCTCAAACAAGTTGTGAAAGAAAATCCAGCTTCTTCTTCTTTAATCTCCCACATACCAGCATTTGTGTCATGAATGTCATTGCAGTTGATGATGCTAGGTTGTTGAGGATTCTTGGTGTAGTGACCAGCTTTTGTTAGGTGTGATTCTTATATATGAGGAGTTGGTTGTTAGGGTTTCACTGGCTAGGGTTTGAAATTGTTCCAACTTGTGATAAGTTGCAAGTATGTACATGTACTTCATCTTTTCTATATAAATAAAGTGTTCAATGGTCCAATAATCAAGTACTTGCATATTTGATTATGAGCTTGTCTTCTCTTTCTTCATTGGGTAATTTCCAACACTTTTTTTTATAATGACAATTCACATGACAAAATGCAATAAATCATTATATACAACAAAGACTGCAATGCCTCTTGCACCTGAAGCACTTCTTATATAAAAGGGAAGTAGCTGATATGTATGGTATATGTAGACTTGAAGATGTGTCTCTTTGACAACACTTTTTTTGTTTTGGTTTAAAAATAAATCATCTTTACCAATACATTTATTAATGGTTATTGTTGTGCATCCTCATATTTCTTCAAAATGGAGTTCTTCTATGGTATTTTCTAAAATAAAATTCATGTGTCTATACTAAAATGAGTTGTTGGAACTGTACATAATTTCTGGGCAAATTCAAACATTTGAAGGTGACATATGCATACTCCTATGTATGCATTGTCCATGTGCAAGGTGTTGATACTATTGATATTTTATCTTAATTAAAGCAACACTTATATGTAGTCATATATCTCTTATTTGCTCGCTGATATTTCTCAATATATCCCACAATTGTTGGCTGCCCCATGGGTTATCAGTGGTATGTGTATTTTCATCTTTAATAAAAGTAATCTTGGCATGTTCAAAAATATTGCTACCATATGGATTTTATGTTATTTGTGTTATATTGAAGTCTCTTTGGCATATATGTTCATTGTACCTTCCTATTTGCAGATAAAATCTCAAACAGTCACCTACAACAGTATGTAAACCAACACTTTGACAAAATATCAAAATGGCTAGAATCGTATAAACATATAATATTAGTGGTCATATTTCTTTAGGATGGAGTTTTTTTGTGGTATTTTCTAAACTAAAATTCATGTGTCTATAGTAAAACAAGCTGTTGGATAGTGTTCTGCAAAGCAGAATCTCTGTTAAATAATTTGTAGAAATTTTGAATAATTTAACACATATTCAATGGAGATTATCCTGATCATGTACTATTGCAGAAAACATACACAATACATAAGCTCCTCTACGTTGATCATCAATATAGCAGCATCAATAACAATAAAACATCAAGAGCATTCACACATTAACACAGTATGTATCCCGGGGAAAGCATCTCGCTAAAAACCCCAACTATCTGTATATTAATGATTGAGTCATGTAACATTACACAGCATAAAACTTCTCACAAGTATCTCCACCTCTGTTACAC
>APFE030722362.1:0-28910 GCA_000404065.3 Pinus taeda | reverse complement strand
ACACGACTGACTCTTGCTGCCAATAATAAGTGGAAATATTGTCCCGTTCCCGCTCTTTTTGAAATATTTAATTTTTTTGTCTTTTTCTGTTAAGCTCGAAAAAGAATAAAAGAATGCTATGGTATAATGGACAAGGACAGGTGTCGGTGAAACAGATGATCTAGTTCTTGGGAGGGGAACTTTCCTATGCTCAATGCAGGGAGGCGAAAACTGGTCGGTGACACTCAAAGGTATGTCCTTTCCATGGGTCTAGGTATGTCAAGTTGCAACGGTTTAAAGGTATGCAAGGTTGATTTTTGCAGACGTCATAGTCAAAAGTTGGCTTAAACACGAGTCCAGTGAAGCCGGCTCTAGGCCAAAAGGTGCAAATGGTCAACATGCAATGCAGCAGTACAACTCAACACACAGGAGCCTCTAGGGTATAAGGCCAGAACAAAACGAAGAAGCTGAGAGGAATGAGTCTTCAACGCATAAGTCATGGCGGGACTACAGAGGACTCCCGAGCCTAAGGACACAAAAATCTGCATGGGCGCCAAGCGACAACAAGGTACTAACTAGGGCACCCATGATAAGGTGGGCTCTACCACACAAGTCATGATACTTCTAAGCAATGAGAAGGTTCCGCACCATAACTTGGTGGGGTCGATCCTAAGGCCAAAATGGAAAAGGAAACTGATAAGTGCACAATGCAGGCGGAAAAACCTAACCTATATGCCAGTTTCGAGGACCAATACTTGTCAAAATGGACCAACCATAAAAATTTCCAAAGGAGAAATCTTTCAAGATTTGTATACATAAATAGGAACACTATACAAGAAGTTAATATATCCCACATGTAAACTTCATATAAAATCTTGTGTTATAGAATACAAAACTTGAAAATGCATACCTCATATGTACAATATGGTACAGGGAACCATGCAACCTTACGGCTTATGCATAATGGTTCTTCTAGACAAACCCCTTGCAGGGCTTAGGCCAAGGATTCCTTTGGTAGTCAAGGCTCATGGCTTCAAAGAGTTCCTCCTGTGAAGGAAAAACAAGTTCTGAGAAATCATGAGAACTACAAGGATCAAAAGAGGGAATTAAGGGGTCCCATGTCCCTATAGGAAGAATCTCTCGGTCAATTGCCGGGACCAAGTCCCAAGAAGGGGAATAATAGGTCAAACGATCCTTCTTAGAAGCGTTTGAACATTGAGGATTCAATGCCACATAATTCACCTATGGCTGGGTAGAGTCTACTTGAACACTCAGAACAAACCAAGGGGTATTCTGCAGTAAAGTCGAATTAGGGTGGTAATTATCAGATGCAAGTTGATCAACAGTGATAATATATTCGTTATGAGGAAAGCACATTACTCGAAAGAGTGAAGACACCACAACATTCATAGCATATACATAATCATGCCCAAGTAGCATATTTCAGTCTAAAGAGCTATCAACCACCATCATATCGATTAGGACAGTCTTACCACCTAAAGTGATAGGCAATTGAGGAATAACACCTATAGATTCACTAGGTCTTCTATTATAGGCTAACAACTGACTCTGAGTTGTCAACAACTTTGGGGAACCCAAAGCTTTCCAAGTCAAAAAGGATATAATACTTGCAAAGGATCCTTCATCCACCATACATTGATAGACATTTGTGGAATTAACTCTGACCTTTATTTGGAAAGGTGCAGCGGAAGGAAGACGAGGCTCGACAAGACTATCACAATCAAAGGAAACACTCCTAGAACTTGGAGGAGGAGCATTCGAAGAAACCGAAATGCCCCCTATACTAGAAGACTTTGTACTAGAAATAAAACAGACTCTCTTGTTAGGCACTTCACCCCCCAAAAGAGGAGTGTAATCGGCCAGAGATTGCATTGGCTCAACCACATTATCAACTAATGGTTGATGGGATTTATGAGAAACCATATTAGATCTAGGATTAGAAGTACTTTCAGACTCGGACCATATCCTTTGAACCTCTGGAATACCAAGGCATAAATGAGTAAGATGGTCTCCCTTGCATATCTTACAAGGGAACTTAGGTTTAAAACTTCTACGTCCAGGTTTCTTATCAACCTCCATTCCGCCAACATGACTAGCAGTGGTTTGCGAAGAGTCCTGAACATGACTTGCAGAGGTCGGAGACTCTTTACTAGTATGACTTATAGTGACTAGATTTGTACCCCCAGCATGACTTGCAGCGGTTGAAGGCTCATATCCAACATGACTAGTAGAGGTTGAAGATGAATTGCTAGTATGACTCGCAGTGACTAGACTTGTGCCCCCAGCATGACTAGCAGTGGTTGAAGGCTTAGCAGAGGTTGATGATGAAGTGATAGTATGACTTGCAGTGACTAGACTTGTGCCCCCAGCATGACTAGCAGCGGTTGAAGGCTCATCTCCAACATGACTTGCAGAGGTTGATGATGAAGTGCTAGTATGACTTGCAGTGACTAGACTCGTGCCCCCAGCATGACTAGCAGTGGCTAAAGGCTCATCTCCAACATGACTAGTAGAGGTTGATGAAGAAGTGGTAGAATTATTCTTATTCTTTGACTTCCTCTTTATCCTCTTTTTATATTTCTTATTACAAGGAGGAGAAAAAGGAATCCCAGATTTCTCTTTGAAAGAATATGAACAATTAGCACCCATGTGATGCCCTTGAAATAAAGTATTCAAATGAGAAGCTTCAAGAGCATTTGGAATATTCGGATTGGACCATCGCCAAATGGGTAGTCCAACATTCAACCCAGGAATATTCAAAGTGGCCATCAAGGGAGTACCAATGTTTCCAAAGAAAGGAAAAGCATAAGGATCCCCTTTTGGGAGGGTACCTTGGTTGGTTTCTATAGGAATATTGGCCATATCTAACTGATTCGTAGACCCTTCCCTTACAAAAATGTAGAAATAATTTTTCAAGGAAGATAGATAGGCAATCAAAACCTTTTCCCTTGAGGAGGCAACTCCACAACTTCTGAAAGAACGACCAAAAGCCTTTCAAAATCAGCAGAGTGGTAAGCCAGTCACTCAGAACACAAAGTCCAAACGTGACTAGACAAAAATACCTAAAGCCAACTATATACAAGGAGCAAATAGCACTCACTAAAAAGTCCCTAAAAGAAGTCAGCCGGTCAAACAACTTCCAAGCATTTCTGCTCTGGGTGATTAGGACTGGACACCAAAATACAAGAAAGTGAAGTAAGTGGCCTTCCAAAGATAGTCTGGGATAATGACAGCCCAGTGGTACCAGCGAAGGTAACAGAGGAAGTTACGCTAACCTCCTAACAATAGCCTGCGTCGTTGCAAGCCCCCAAGCTTCGCAAGGGTGCCCCCTAGTGGTACCGTTGAGAGTGATACAACATCGACCTCAGGTGCCACGGGATTCCCCTCTGCAGCCACCTATGTAGATCCCTAGGAGTAGCAACTAAGGTTACCAACTCGTGTCAGAAGCCAGGCAGAACAATCTTGAGGTAAGATCCGACAAGTAGGAGAGGGGGTATCTCTCCTCCTTGTCTTCAAAAACCCTCGTGCTTGACTCCCAGATCCAGAGCTTTCCTAGTCTCCCTAACGCTATTGGATTTTCACTCACTATTCAAACTCCTATGTTTGATAGTTTAAATGGCCTTGGAGATTTTTCTCTCCACTCGCCTAATCCAAGGCCCTAGAATATCCTAAAACTTGTTGGTATGTCTAACTTGACAATTATAAAAATTTCTAGTATATTTTAATTAGCACTTGTTTTTAAATGGGTTGTTCTTTAAGTCAAGGGATAAGCATAAATGAAACTAGTGGTGTTTTGACGCAAAAGAAATTAATAAAAACCAAACTATATGCAAATGCACTCATTTTGTTCTTCGATGAAAGAAATTTCTACTAGGTTCAGAGGAACTTCAAAGAAAGCAACAAATTTTTCTTTTCTTTTCTTTTACTCAAGCTTCACACTCACAAAAATTAACAAAACCATGGATGCCTAAAAAGATGCACAAATTTACCCTAATGCAATAAGTACATGCTGATGCAAAACTTAAGACTACTCTAAATCAAGAAATGGAAGTAACTTGTTTATCAATTTTAATTTTTCACTTAAAATGTTTAGATAGAATATAGTTTGCTGATGCTCATTTTCATCCAAACACTAAAAGCAGGTTCCAAGACAAACAAAAATTCACTTTCACTCGCAAAAAGGAAACTAAATCAAAACAAAGTTCAAGAAAGCAAAACCAAGTTTTCAAGAAGTTTTCTTCAAAAGCAAAACAAAAATGACTTTTCAAAAGTGCTCTAAACAAGAGTGAAACTTTATTATCGAAGAATAGGCAACAAAACACTTTGTGAGTTTGCACCACAAAATAGGTGAGAACTCAACGAAAAATGTGTTTTGAAATGCTCTTAACAATCAAAAAGTAGCAACAAGAGCTTGGAAAAAAAACAAAAGATTGAAAAGACAACTTTCAAGAAAGTGTAAATCAACAACTTTTGGAAAGCAAGAAAAGCAGATGGTCATAAAAATATAGTTTTGACATGCAAACCAAAAGGTCACCAAAACAAAACTTGACACAAAGATTGAAATCAACCTTTCTGCCCCGAAGATACAGAGCAACCAAGATTCTTAGCAGGAAATCTTGTGTGCTTAAGCAAAAATGATGACGTTTGCAACAAAAACAAATAAGACCAACACTTTCCACAATCAGAGAGAATTTGAAATCAGATACTTGTTCTAAAACTAAAGACTGACACAGAAAAGTAACTATTCAAGACTGAATTAGACCAGCAGACAGACCTTCAGAAACAAAAGGATTTGAAAAATCTTGAAAATTATAAGATATACGCGACTGTGTTAGTGCACAGTTGCATGTATACGCGACTAAGCCTAAGGAAACATGCGTATACACAGGTTGACTTAAGGAAACATGCGTATATATGCCTCTGTAAACTAGGAAAACAATGTATATAAAAGATTTCAAGAAAAAACAAAAAACAGTCTGAAGAAACTGATCAAACTTACAATTCAAGTTCCTACAGGAACAGACTACACAGTAATAGCAAGCAAACAGACAACTGAGCCTTGATTAGCTTGAATAAACCCAAACTAGGAACAATAATACTGTTGTCCCCAGTGGAGTCGCCAATTCTATTAAGGGATAAATTCCCTTAGGGTCTTGGGTTGATACCCTAGTAGATCAGAGGTTATCTACACAGAGAAACACACATTCCATACATCCAGGATGCTAATATAAACAAACTCTACAATGAGAGGCATACCTGGGGGTCCTTCGTTTGGGAAGATCCAGCCAGGGTCCAAACCCTCTTGGAGTTCCTTTTGCTCGTTCAACCTTCAAAACAATCAATTCAAGAAAGTACAACAGTATATGGACCAAGCATCATAAAGAAATCATCTTCATAACATGTGAAAGGTAGTTAGTTATACAATTAAAAGAACCATTCATATGTGAATCATAACATTGATATCATAAACATGAAGAAGATTTATATCAGGAACAAAGACAAGTGTTTCTTTTATTATAGATAACTAAAGTACAAAAAGGAATAATTTCACCTAAGTCGTCCTTTCGCAGGCTCCAAGCGGAATCATCCTGCGGATTCGTCCAGTCTTAGGCCTTCAACAAACTCCTTCCATGACTTACTCCATGATATCTCAAGTAGTAGAAATACATCATCATACAAGGAAACAAGGGTTTCTTGTAAATGGGGGAAGTGCTGGAAGCACTAGGATCTTCAGAACTGGTTAGGGAAAATCTCAACAGAGTGATCTTTCTCTCTCTTCTCTCCTCCTTTAGGCCTTCCCATTGAAGCCTTTTTATACTTCTCCCAAAGTAGTTTTTTAGTTGGCAATTCGTTGGGAACAGTTGGGCCACAGGCACTAATAGGTAATCAACAGGTGAAACCCGTGATCTCCACCCAAAATTAAGGAGATTTAATTTTTTCAAGTGTTTTAAGACATACGCGGGGTTGGGTATACACATACTCGCGTAAACGCGCGTTTAGCTCAGGGCAATGTTGTGTATAGGGAGTAAAACACTGTTTTTTAAATTTTGGACTAGGTCTGGAAGGAGGGGTTGCCCTAGGCCATGAGTGTAGCATCACAAACCTCAAGAGTGAGGTTTGGAGCTATAACAATAACTTTTTTAAACAATTTATAATTTATATACAGTTTACATTAAAATATTTCACTTAACATGTGCATTGAAATTTTTTATCTATGGACTATATTGTCCATGTTACAATGGTTTTTTTGGTTATTAATACATTATTAAGTATATGTCAATATTTTTACATCGTAAGGCGTTCCTCTCGGAGAAGAACTCCCCTAGGTGACATTGTGAACTTTTAGGCGTCGTTGATGCTGTGTGTTAGATGATTAAAGTATTTTCCCTCATCGGATCACAATATAGGTAGTGGGTGGAGAATGTTATGCTAAAGGTAGTTATAGGTGTAACTAGAATGTCGGCTTGGGGTCATTACAGTCACTCAAAGGAGGTTCTTGGGGAATATTCAGGGGCAACTAATGAAGAAATGTAGAGGCAAAGCCCATGAAAGGGAAGCTTGAGAGCTGTTAACTTTTAAAATCTAGTGGAGGAGCCTTGGTGCTGGTTGTTTAATAAAGCGTTGTTTCCCGTGCAGGTGCCCATAACCATAACACTCATGCCCCCCATTGCAAGGTTCCTTGCGAGGCAAAGACTAATCAAGGATAACATTAGGTAGAGTTTTGGGTTTTATTTTTTATTAATGATGTATGTGAGTTAAATCCTTTTGCTTTAAGTTTTCTTATGTTGTCAATAGGGTTTTTGATATGCTGCTTGATGATCTCCACTATTTTAAATATGTGCTTAGTGGACATCTATTTTGCAGGTGTTTAAATCTTTGTGAAAAAGAACAAAATCAAGGGCTTGTTCCTTTCTTTAAGATTTCTTGTGTGGAGCAAGGACTTCAGGATCTTTGGATCTGCTTTGTTCCGTGTAGAATCTGCCATGATTGTGACAAAGAACAAAATCAACAAGTCCAAGCACTTGTTCCTTTCTTTAAGTTGTCTTGTGTCTAACAAGGACTTCAGGAACTCCAACTCTGCTTTGCCCTATGTAGAATCCACCACGATGCTCACCACTAGGATTTTAAATTTGGTGTTTAAATTCGTGCTTAGTGGACATCTATTTGCAGGCATTTAAAATATTTGCGAAAAAGAACAAAATCCATATGTCCAAGTGTTTTTTCCTTTCTTTAATTTGTCTTGTGTGGAACAAGGACTTTAGGAGCTCCAAATCTTCTTTGTCCTATGTAGAATCTACCACGATAAAAGAGGTTTGACTACATTCACTACCGTTTCTTTCACACGTTTTAGAAACTTTCTTGTGGATCTCTAAGGATGGATCCTAAAGGTTTCATATGAAAATGATTTCACTGTTTGTGTTGCCTTATTTTGAAACAAATCTCATGCATTGCCCTATTTTGAAACAAATCTCGTGCTTCAGAACCTTCGGTGACCATGCTAAGACGTGGCTAAGACCTACTTGGGCACCAACAAATGTGGCTTCAAACTCAGATTATACACACCTCCGCATGTCAGTAGTAGATTATTGATGGATAGAAGTTCCAACCCCAAAACTTCCGAGCCTAAATTTCCCAGGAGCCCATTATCTGATGTTTTATCTTCTTCCCCTATCTATCTGATTTAAAAAAAAACACATTATTTGAAGGTTTATCTTCATCCTCTGTCCAATAGTGTTTTAGAAGTCCTCATTATTTGAAGTTTTATCTTCTTCCTCTATCCACTTTCTCATGCTTGCAACATCTAATGTTTCATGCTTGAGTAAATTTGGATGAGAAACAAATATCATGAAGAATAGAAGGCATAAAGGCATGCCTGGCGGTTTTATAGTGAATCCCTTGGTAGATGTTAGAGCACTCTCCAGGAGAGAGTATTGATTGAATTTCAGATGGCACTCAATGACCTATATAAAGAACTTGGAAATAGATCAAATAATGATGGGAGAACTAAATTGAAAAGGTTTGGAAAGAGTCCCTTTGAAGGGAGTGTTTGGAGAGCCTCAAAGGATGATGCTACTCCCTTTTCTATGTAGTTTTAGGGAAGAATGGAAAAACAAACATGTTGGGTCCATGAAAGAGAAATTGAAGACCAAATACATTCGACACTAGCACTGAGAAATTTAACTTCTAGAAGGACAAGGCAAGAAAGTAATGTTTTCTGAAGTGTTTGGAAACTTGTTGTAGACTTTCTCTAAATGGGAGATATAGACTTCATATTTATAGAGGTCCTCTGTCCTGGGGAATATCTAAGGGTATGCCTCTTCCAGAGTCAATGCTCAGATAACCTTTGTTTTCCTTTCTAGAATTATAGTGAGGAAACAAATATCAAAGATGAATACGCTTACCTATTACTATAAACATATCCTTAGGTTTGTCATTCATGTGACATTAATAATATTACTTTCTTTCATTAACAATATTACTATGGATTTTGTTCAAGTTGTTTATTTGAAACTTGGTTGAAGCTTACAAGGGTGGGGGAGAACGGGTTGATTTTCTTTCCAGCCCTTTCCATGAATTCACTTAGGTAGGGTTTCCTACCCCATGCAAAGTGGTTGTCGTAAAGTCATTTAACTGATATAGTGAATGTAAGGTTTTGATTGCTTATTTATTTCAAGACGGGTTGATTTTGGGGTCTCTGGTGACTAACTTGGTTGGGCATGGGGTAATATTTGTAACTATTGTGGGATCATTGTTTGTTAATATGTTGTACTAAATGCAACTTATTTGAAAAGGATGCCAAATTTGACAGCTTTTGTTTTTTTTTATCCGTTCTTTTAACTAATTTGTATATTCATGTTTCCTATCCCATGATATTTATAAGGGTTAAAGTTAGACACTTCATACAATGTGTTCAATGTCCTCTTTTTCACCTTGTTATCCATAAAAAGTTGGAAGTAGGTCACCAATGAAATTCTCAAAGAGTTATATGGAATGGTGATTCTTCTTCTCATTATTTGAATATATTTGGGTAATTACAGCCTTCCTAGTGACTTTGGATTTTATTTGTTGGGCTTGATGGATCTTGAAAGACCTGGAGGTTTTATCGAACCAAGTTGTCTTGCTTATGGAGAAATCATGAACGAGAGATACATAATGCTACGTGCAGTTGAAGCCATTGCTCATGAAATGCTAGGCAAACTTGGGCTAATCCCACATAAGACTACACTTCCCTAGTTCAAAATTGGTGTCATTCCTCCAACAGGGACATATGATTACTCGGTTGACCCTTTCACTCCTTTTGTGCTATAGATTTCCTTAGAGATTGCATTGATGGGATTTGCAGAACACGAAATATTATTGGATTACAGAAAACTAGGATCGATGGGAAAACAATATTACTTGGGATTTCAGAAATACTTGGGTGGCTCAGATGATCTCGCACACCCCAGAGGTCCCTTATTCAATCACCTAGGATTAGGTAACGACGAGAAGTCCATGAAAGATTTGAAGCTGAAAGAGGTCAAGAATGGAAGGCTTGTGATGTTGGTTATCTTGGATTATTTCATTTAGGGCCTTATTATCAGATTTGGGTCATTTCAAAACCTCTTGGATCATTTGTCTGATCCAGTAAAAAACAACATTCTCACCAACCTAAAGATCGACTCCTAGGCCAAAAAAATAGAAGGGATTACACTTAGAAATTTCCTTTGGCTTTGGCTAGTTCATGTCGGTTTATGTTTTGAATATATTTTATAATGAACCTTTTGTATCTGTAAAATTGCAATGTAAAAATTAAAGGGTCATGTTCATGTTGAAAAATATTACTATTTATGAAATGTGTAATGAAACATATCAAATTATGTTGCAAAGTGATATTCATTTATCACTGACTCCAGTCATTGCTATTACAATAGTATTTTGTAGATTGGATATAATCGGTAGTTACAACAACATTCAATACCTTTGGAACAACATGGTGTGTCATACTGGATGTAAACGTAGCTGGTTGTTTGTCAGCAAGCACAAAAATCCTTAATATTTAGCTTAGGTAATCAGTAGAGTCAAGTTTCAACCCAACACAAAATCCAGACAATAGTATGCTTTGTTATTTTCAGAGTTTTTATAACTTCTAAATATTTAAAACTTACATATCTCATGTCCATATCATATGTTATGCCTTTCTTGAAGTAGTCCACTACAACCTTCCTATTCTCAGTATCTTCATAGTGACGGTTAAGACTTTTAAGTACTTGCCAACTGTAGAAACCAATGTAGGTGTGTGTCCTTTTGTGATACAGGGGCACATTACTTCCATGATGCCACCAATAGGTACATGGAAGTGAATCCTAAAACGCCCTCATAATACTATCTCATATGCTCATAATATCAACTAATAAGGGTTGTGTGTTAACACATAACACTAACAATTTCTTGGAATATTATTATGTTTAGTAGCACTGATAACCTTAAAACTATCTTCCACCATATTAAAATGTATAGGAACTTGATAATACTATGTAGATAACATGCTTACATATTCTTTCCATGAACTATTCAAATACTATTTCACTCTAACATTGGAAAAAGTTACGGGCTTAATCCATATGATTAACACTGCTATTTCAAAAACCATCAATCCCAAAACTCAGCATCAACTTTGATCTACATGACATTGAACAAAAATAACACAACGATAATGACATTGAATAAGGAATTGAACACAATAAATTTCATTATGAGGATAGTTTTCATCACTAATTGGGCACACCCATCACAATGCAAATGAACCCTGAGCACAATTGTTACCACAACTCGCTGCAAAAACAAAGTGGCTTTTTTTCAAAATTTCATCCATTGGCACAACTTCAAGGATGAAAATCATGCAAACTAACAAATATTCAATGTGCATATAAATTGGGCATGTCTTGGACACACTTCTTAACCTTTATAGCACAACCTTCACAATGCATGTCCACCTTTATCGCAACTGTGAGAGACCTATCTTCCTTCTTTTCACCCCACCCTTCTTTTCTTCCTTCTTCTCTTCACCCTTTCCTTCTTACACATACCACCATTTTTTGTTCAAAATATCCTCAACATTTTTGAAACCATTGAGTTAAGCAACAGAGAATGTAGATATCAATGTGTAACAAGCCAAATTCACCAGACTCAAAGAAAAATACATAAACACTGGATGTGCCATATATTTATGACTATTCAAAATTTGCCAGAAAAATTGAGGTATTTATCCAACATGTGGTTCCAAAGTTTTACATGACCATCAAAGAGTGCAAAGTTAGGTCATGATTTATATCGAAGGTATTTTACATCACTCATGAAACTCATAGATCAACATGACACATATAATTTCAAGAGATATTAGGGGTGATTCATCTATTGCAGAAGTCTACGATGCCTCTATATGCATTTCAATTGCAATTTTTGAGTGAGAGAGGATTTTACTGCTTATGTTTCGCATAAGCAAATTACTAAAATCTTGACATTTGATGTTAGGCCATCTCTTGCAGCCAGGTGACCTTTCACAATATGAAGGATTTTCATGTCTATGGTGGTTAGGAGAGTGAAATGTATAAGCAACAATGAGATCATAAAATTGTCTAAAGTTTTTACTCCTTCTATGCTACTGCCTACTTCATTTGCAACATGTGGTGCAATTGCTAGTTTAATCTTACATATTAAAATATTTTATTGATGACCCACATTGAATTTTTTTATTATTATGAATATTTTTATATGTCACATATCTTAATTTTATAGTAAGAATTGAATGAATTGCATATCTCCTTCTTAATATTCTTATTGGGAAGTACTTGATATTGTTTATTTTATTTTTTAACTTTCAATTGTTGTTTCTTTAGACATTCATTATTTTATTATATGCAACCTTAAATTATTTTGTTTTAACATTTTCTTTCTATATATAGATATATATACATATTTAATATTGTCATAAATTAGTTAAAGTGTTGAAATATTCTTGAAACATATAAGGATTAAACATCTCACTCACTTTGTTTTACTTCTTACTTTATCTCTTTTTAAAGTTTATATGAAATTATCACAGGGGCTTCATTGGGGAAGCAATACCATACCACGTGGGTTCATATTGGGGGATATATATTGGGAAAAAATGACATAATATATTGGGGGATATATAGGGGAAAAAGGGTTTTATATTGGCATGTATAAAAAAATGAAGTTCAAATTTAATGAAAAATATAAAGGGGTATAAAAAATGTTAATGAAAAAATAGATACCCACAATATCTAGTGAAAGTAAGGGTTTTTTAAATTGGGAAGGTGTATTCATTTTGTATTGGTAGGGGGTTAAATAATGTAATTTTTAGAGGTATTTTCCAATATGTAGTCAAATTAGGGGGATTGTTTAGTATGTCATGAACGCACATGATAGGTCAGAGGTTCATTGAGTGAAGTCACCGTGGAAATTATATTACATCTAAATATTTTATTTATCACCGAAAGTAAGCAAAATATTTTTACCACATTACATTGTAATATTAACAACAAATATAGTGACCATAGCAAGGTTGGGACTATTAATCAAAACTAACTAAACATGCATATTCATTTTTGCATTGCTTTTATATTTAGAGAATGTTTTATTTTTATTTTAAGAGGGACATTTGTCAACTGAGCACGAATGGAATCACACATCTGCATTGGGCTTAGAGTGCACCTCTATGATAAAAATATTCACTCTCATTCTTTACCATAAATAAAAGGTGTAGTCAAACTTATAAATGAAATGACTTTTTTCATTGGAATTCCATGATACAATTTCAAGCAAGATTGGGTTTTTTTTTGTTATTTAAAATAAATTTCTAAATGCGTAAATGGATTTAATGCCCTTCCAAACCCCTAGCGCACTCGAATTCTACAAATTAAACAAATTAAACTCAAATTTGTAAAAATATTTATCGTATTTTGGTTAAAATTGACTAAGAACATTGCCGCCAAAAAAGGTCATTTCGTCTATTAGTTAGACTAAGAGTAAATAAAATATTCAGATTTACATAAAAACCATATATTTTCATATTTTTTGTGTAAGGAAGCTATATAGTTCTTATATTTCTTTAAAATATTTCAACTCAAAACTTATATAAATTATTTGAATATCCATATTAACTAATTTATTTTAAGACCAACTTTTTATGTATGTATAAAATAAAAATGAAAAAGAACAACATTAACATTGATAATAGCCCCAAGGTTTATCTCAGTTGGTCGAGTTCTCGTTGCTAAGTACCTCGTCATTGGGAGCTCACATGGTGAAATCTCCTCGATGCCCTTGGATGTAGGCCCTACTTGTTTGATCGATGGATAGATCCCTTCAGGTTGAACTGCTTGGATTTTCTCGTGGGTGTAGCGGCCACCGAGTGTCCCTGAACCACCCTTACAAAATAAATTAATGTTTATAATAAAATATTTTGGTGTCCAAAAAGAAGAAATAATTAACATGAATTAGATGTATATATGTAATTCATCCAATTCTTTATAATAAACTATTTTAATGTTTAAAGAGAAGAAATAATTAATATGACTTAGATGGATATATGTAATTCATCCAATTCTTTATATAAAATTAATATATGACATTTAAAAAATAATAATATAATATAATAAAAATTTAATGTGGATTATAAATAAAATATTTCAATGCAAAGTTAAGTAATATTGAGGTATGCTTAAAAATATATTAATAACAAAATAATAATTAACGTGGACAAGATCCACCAATAAAATATTTCAATGTGGATATTAAATAGAATATTTCAATCTTAAATGTGTATATATTGTTTATATGGTTTTAAAAAAATTGAAAAAAAAATATTATTGTTAAAACATTTCAAGTAGTTTTACTATTCTACATTTTGGCCCTTTTTTTAGGTATATATTTTTGTCGATTTTACCTAAACTTTAGCAAAGATTTGTTGGAGTTGTAAGTTTATGCTATATAATCTACACAACCTAAGTGCCCAATGAGATTTTCAAGTCATTGAATCCATTTATGCATTCAAACCACAGATCTATCAAGTGCTAAGAGGGATCCAATCTCTCAAAGTGCAAACGGTTTTTCAAGTTTTTCACTCTAAAATAGGTTTTCATCTCAAGAGATTTGATACTTCTTGACACTTGCTAGATCCTTGATTAACATGGATCTATACTAGTACTATCTCTCACAGACCTCATGACGAAACAATTTTGATGATAAACATCCATCAGTTAATCATTCTTCTTCCATCCAATAAGCATATTGACCCTAGCCTAAGCTTAGTGTAGTAAAAAAGCCTAAACTTAGTTAAAATAAATAAATAAATAAGCACGACAATGCGCTTTCTCAATTTAGCATGAATGTCCTTCTGAGAATCTGATTAGATGAACAAAGAACACATTGTTGGTAGCATATAACCCACCATCACATTAGACACATCGACAATGAAAAAATCAAAACATCTAAATTCTAGTACTCTCTCGAGTCAAACCTCTCTTCAAAGTAACTTCTTCACCTTCATGGCTGAGAAAAACTCGCTTTTGAGCCACACCTTTACCCTAGACTCATTGATTGCTTTATGCTAGAAAATTAGACGCCACAATTTCTATATTGTCATTCCATGATTTAAATTTGTAATACAAGTTCTAGGCTACTTCAACAAGCTTTCTTTATGAATTATATGTAGATATGTGACCTCCATATCTCTCCATACTATTTATTGAATATCGTTACCTCTTCAACTTACTTTAATGCCGCCTCACACAATAACATATCAATTAAAAATAGTGAAAACTCAATAAAATGTATAACTTACTATAGATATACATCCATCACAACTATGGCTTTGATACCATCTATTGGTTTTAATAGTCAATTAATGAAGCAAGGGACACATAAAATAACACTCAATAAATCAAGAAACTCCCAAAGTGGAAAATATATTAAATAAATATATCCCCAGGTGTAGTTTGTATTGTACAATGATCACTATATAAATGATAGGTGATCACAGTAAAATATATCATAATTAGATTTTTTTGTCCAACCCAATTCCTCAATGTCCTCCATAATATCTCCATGAATCCCTCTATAAATATCTTAAGAAATCTTCATCCCTAACATCTCTCATTTCTCCCCATCTCTCATTCTTCTGTAGACTTATATTCTTGTTCTACCTCATTACATTTTTCATCACATAATTTACATATTAAATATTATTCACAACTAGAATTTATGGCTTAAATTAAAAAATGTTTCCATTTCAACAAAGCTCATTAAGAATTATGTTTCATGAAGCTTAGAGGAAATAAAGAGGATCCTCTAACTATCAAAGCAGTAGGACAACTTGTTGAACTCATGCTAGGGAATATCTGTGATAATCCTTGAAATTGTGGATGTTTGAGGTTCATTTTTTAGATGATATGACCCCTTCCTGTAAAACAAATACTTGCTTTGAATATGTTTAATATAAAAAATTTGGTATTTGTGTAATTATTACTGTAAAATGATGGTCTAGTTTGTGATTTTAATGAACTTAGGAATTTATAATGGTATAGTAATTATTTTTTTAAGTAGGTTGAATCCTAAGGATAATCTTAATCAACCTACACTTGAGGCAAAAAGGGTTATCCCCTTCTTAAGCCTCTAGAGCATGTTGAGTCTTTAATGATTCAATACATCGAATCAACAATATCTAAATTTTTTGATTGAGCAAAAGATTGAATTATTGAAAGAATTTTACACTTGAAACAAGGATCCCTAATATTAGGGATCCTATAGATAGGAACACTTCAGTGAAGCATTGATTTAAAGGTTGATTGACGAGTCCTTTTGTAAAAATAATAGCTAGGGGTTAGCCTTTAATTAATCTTTTCTCATGCTTGGCATTAAGATTTGTCCTTGTAGCTAGTGCATTCAAATTTATCAAGTATATTTTGCTTGTATGAAGTGATTTCCTTAATGCAAAATTTGTGTTTCTATATTTTAGGTACCAAGTGTTTTCTTTAGATTCCTTGTAGAGTCCTTGAATAGGGAAAATAATTGCTATACAAGGGACCTTTCCTTGCAATTATATTTGATTGTTGTAGTATTTTTTAATTATATCATCATTGTTTGTTCTTATGTATAATTTATACAAGTTCTCTTAGTTTCATGAATATTTTTTCTTCATAACATTTCAGTGGGTTAGGTTGCTTCATGGTACTTCAACTAAGTAGATGGTTTTAACTCTATTTCGAAACACTCTTAACTATGTTCTTTTTCAGATAAGTGCATTATTTCATGGCATGAGATTTCTAGTTGTCTAATTTCTACACATTTGCTTCATGTTCATTGTATTGTAGCCTTGTTTCTCATCCTCAACATCTCAACCTATCATATGACTTTTGAGGTGATCATTCCTTGACATCCTTGGCTATTTGGGTAGATTTATGATTTCCATTTTCTTCCTTTCTAATAGAATGGAAAACACTCTTCTTACCCCTTTCTATTGGGGCCCTTAAATTGGGGTAGAAAGTGTGTAGAACCACTAGCATTGGAAAGTGAGAATATAGATGATAAGAGGTTGAAATTGGGAATCTTCTTTGCTATTAGAAGAGTTCTTGCATTCCTATAATTAACACATTTCACTTTTTGTGGATGGGAATCCTTGTAGAGGACCACCAAAGTAACATGACGATGAAGAGGCTTTTTAGCTTATAACACATGCACTTACTATCTACCAAATCTCTATTAGAACAATTCTAAAGAAACTAGCAAGTGGCTTTGGTACACTCCTTTGAGAAATGGAGTGAAACCCATGAGAAAATACACTAAAGGAAAGGGGAAACAATATTCAATTCACCCTTTTTACCTTAGATAGCACTAGTGTAGTTTGCACATACAATGCACAATACATCATGAATGTATAACATTGTTGGGATGAAAATTTAAAGTCAAGATGATGGGTTTGACAGTCTTGTGGAAATTCGTTGGATTATCACTTTTTGGTGCCATTGTCAAAAAGGCATTAAAAACTACATACAAGACCATAATTTTTTATTAAGAAAAATGAAAAAGACTCACTATAATTCATGCATAAACCTAGAGATAGATATGGCAGATTGTCATCAAGAATTCACACTATTGAACATGTACAATCGAATAAAGACAAAAAAACAAAATTGTGACTTTTATAAGGAAAGTTCCCTTGTTAGCAGGTGAATATTCCAACAAATCTTCCCAAATTCTATGACCAATAATGGATAGATCATTCATTATTTATCCCTAGCTCTAATACCCAAAACACTTTGACATACAAGGAAATTCAAGTGAGGAAATGGGTGAAAACCTTTATGTGAAGGTTGCATGTATGATATTGACTGATATGATTATTGAATACCTTGCTCCAAATCTTGAAGATCTTATTCCATCTCTCCATACTAATGATTTTCATAGGATTTTCTAAATTGATAATTACTTCTTATGATTTCTTTAGTTACTCGTATCTTTGGATTTATATTCATCATAAACAAATCACAAATAAGATATCAAAAATATTTACTAAATTCCAATAGGATCATAAAGATAAAACTAAACAAGAACAGACACATTTACCCAAGAAAACCCACACTAGGGAAAACCCAACAACATTTTCCTTATAACAATTGCTCATTTCAACGAGAGACACGCCTAAATCTTCTAGTCAATCACAAGGTCAAACTGACCAAAAAAGTAGTGTTGGTCGAATCTAGTAGAACTCCATCCTAGTCAAATCAAACATCTTCCCAAGAGACTCGGCCTAGTCTTCTCTTCTTTGGCTGAATTTAAGCCTTCTTCTGCACCCAAAATATTTTTCTTGCAACTCTGTTATGCCTAATAAGTTCGGTCCTTTCTATCACACATGTGAGGTCATAGAAGGAGATAATATCCACACATGTGAGGGCTAACGGAGAGAGAGAGAGCTCAATCTTCTTCTGGTCAACTTCAGCCATCCTTATCTTTGTCTCCTTCACTTTATGAACATAAATATACTTGCTTGTATGATCCAAATTGTGTGTACAAATGATGGAGGACAAGGGTCTTTATATAGTATTTTGGATGGCTAAATGGGCCCCTCTTTGAATGGGGCCGACTTGACTAGGATGAAGTTCGACTTGGCATATTTGGAGCCAAAAAATCAATTTTTAAAATTGAATTTTTCTCTGTCGAAAAGGATATGAAGAACATGCCTTAAATTTTTTCTTATGACAATAACATGATTAAAATGCTTTATATTTATTATTACAAATAAATCAAGGTCTAAAATATTTATATGAATACCGATCATAGGTACAAATATCAATACTCACTCTTAGCTAGCTAGGTATTCATAATGACTATCCAAATTTTATCATGTTGAAAAATTTCTCCAAAAAATGGTTATAAAAATTCATCATCAATATCAACATCAACATTAATATCACCATCATCCATTTGCCATAATCCTTGTCAACAACTTTGACACATGATAAATCAACAACATCAATAATTTACCATAATTCTAGTCGATGCCTCTAATCTATGGTGTATTCTCGCCATAATCTTTATCAGTACTCCTGACACATGGTGCAACATTAGCATCAACAAGTCACCGTGATTCTGGTCAGTGCCTCTAACCCAAGGTATACTGAATAGTCCTAGTTCACCATCATCCTGATTATTCTCTTGACTTGTGGTGAGACCATAGGAACACACTCAATCCACTTGAGTAATATGGTCCCAAATCCAAAGGCCTCACTTTAAGCCATGATTCTAAATGGGCTCACTCAACCTATTTGGAGAGTATATTGAGACTGTTTCTAAAAGGAACCCTCTAAAATGAGTGATTATGGGCCTCTAAGACCATTCTTCCTAATTCAAATCAACATATTTGACATAGGAATAATGATTGTCCTCTGCAAAACCATTCTCCCTAATTTTGATCAACATACTTGACTCAGGGAGAATGTTTGTCCATGATGCTATCATATCAACACTCTGGACCATTTTCCCTAATCCTGATCAACCTAACCTAAGGCAAGTGATTTCCTTAGATGCTACAATTTCATCAATCCCTCTTGCTAAGAGAGACATGCTCAATCACTCCAAGCTTGTTCTAAAAGTATATATAATTCATACTAGGATAGAGGCTTTGTAAACAATACACTTAACTAAGGAATAATACTGAAGCCACATTGCTTCCTTTTGTACCATGTCTTGGTACTATATCTCATTGTGCTTAAGCTTGTCATCATGGTCGTCACCTTCACTTGATCAAGAAAATCCTGCAACTAGCCTCTCAAGCCATAATGCTTCTCAACTTTCCAATCAAGTTGTAATATACTTGACCTCTGCAATATTAAGTGTGACATATATCTACTTCTTGCTTATCCAATAAATCATAATGGAGCCCAAACTAAAGGATCATCTTGATAAAATCGTTTTGTCTTCTGCACTCTCTTCCCAATCAAAATTTGTGAATTTTTGCAATTGTACTTCACCGATTAAGACATATATCAAACCATAATTGGTTGTTCCATAACCAACTGTACCATGTTGGTACTTCAACACATGTTTAGCTTCATACCTTGACTCAACTGTATGTTGATTGGCTACTTTCTAGTTCCCCTAACTATATTCTCTTTCTAAAACAACTTATGCTATGGAAATCCCTGGTTGCTCCCTCTTCAATTGCTGCTTTCTAGCATATCAAATATGTATCCTAACAATTTCAATGACAGTCCATCATCTCAAACTCGAAGGTCAACTTCCTCTGAAGCTAAAATAAGGCTCTCTGATTACTCCCTCTGTTACAAAATAAGTTCTTTCTTCCACAACTCCTCCCTTTGACACATGAGTCCTTCTACTTCCATCAGAGAAAAATCATATAGGATCAAACTTTATCCATAAATCCAAAAATACCAATCCCAACATGTCTTCTTTTTATCATACAAAGCCTTCTTCAATCATGAGAATTATTCTCATGTACAACAAAGCCCTAAGGTAGCTCTATGTACACTTATTTCTCCTCAATTACTCCATTTAGAAAATCAATCTCTGCATCTACCTAGTGCAATTTTCAAAGCAAGGACAATAGTTCTTATAGAAGTGTACCTCACAATAGGAGAAAATGTCTTGTCATGATCCTCTCCCTCTTTATGGGAGAACTCTCTATTCTCACTCTTGCTTTGTACCACAATTTTTTTTCATGGTTCCCACCTTGTTCCATAAGTTCCTCCTCGACAAGGGTGTTGGACATATCGTCAAATACCAACCACCTTTGCAGACTCTGATAAACACCGACTACCAACAAAGGAAAACTGATTGGCAAAAGTTCCTCGACACACAGAGTAAGGATACAAAAAAAGAGTGGGACTACTTCCTAAGTAAATCAACATGGTTTCTGGGTATTCCCTCTCCATCCGAAAGTAGGTAGGGATGAAATGGGGGGGGGGTAACAATGCTTAATAAATACATAAAAATAAAAGAAAAGAAAAATAAGTGAAATTGGAGAATTATAAAAGAAAGTTATAAATAACAAGTATGGAAGGGAGGAGGTTTACTACTAAGAAACAATAAGGAGAAAGTAGCTAACAAAATAATATTCAACAATATCAGAAGTCGACCAACATTCAGAAGATAGCATGGGGAAAAATACAAAAACTACGTGAAGAAATAAGAGAAGAGTACCAAAGGAACAAAATCCAAACTCAAGAGTGTGAGAGAAAATATGCATAAGATGCCTTAGATGAGTTGAGAGGCATAAAACCACCCATTCTAACAAAGAGTAATGGTCTACAAATAAGTCCTAGAAGGCAAGTAGAGGAAATGGAAGTTGATGACTGTTGTCTTGTAATATTGTTTGGTCAATTTAGTGTGTCCTAAATTGCTATGTAAATTGTCAATCTGGGAGTCGTAAACTGCTGAAGTGAAGTGCACTATATATGCAAGATAACCGATCTCTTACTTCCTTGTCGTTTTTTATTTTTGGTTTGTTTTTGGGTTTATCTTGTTGTTGATTCCCTAACGTGAGATGGCAATTATAAAAATCAAGTATGGATATAAGTGTTCAAGGAAATGGTGACCTCTAAAATAATTTCCAAACTTCAAAGTTTTCAAAAAGGTTTTCAAACTTGCAATGATGAAATCAATTACTAAGAGAAAATAAAAATGTACCTAAATTCTAATTAAACCAAACAGTGAGCTACTGACTATGAAACCCAGTATCCTTGCTGTTGTATAAAAAGAAAACTGAACTCAAAGCAATTTAAAAACTGTAAGCAAAGTAAACTAAATCATATTACATCAACTCATATTCTAACCCCTCACCATTCGACTCGCTCTGGCTATAGGAGGTAACCATAAACAAATTGAGTAATCCGATATCTAAATTGCATAAAATGAAACTAAGATCAAACTACGCATCCATACTTCAATCCCTCACCATTCGACTCGCTCTGGCTATAGGAGGTAACTGAAAATGACATGAGTAGTCTAATATTTATCTTGCAGAAAAGTAAATGAACAAAACAAAACTGAAAGAAATAAACAGTGTTGGAATTAGAAGAAAATAAATCAACAGAAGGACAAGATAATTCCATCATGTCATTAGTCATTAAAAAGCTATGTGCACTTGCCCAGGCTATCTATTAGAACCTGAAATAAAGACATTGATCAGTTAACAGTCATTAGAAAGCATAAAAGAAACTATGGACAGCAATCAACATGAATACCATAAGCAGTGTAATATATACAAGCAAACGATTATGGAATCAAGAACGTAAATGAAGAAAGCATGAAACTATAAATTAACTACAGAACCTTGGTGTACAGGGGTCCTCTGCAACCTCGGCCAATCATAAATCAACCACGAATTGAGCTTAAAAACAGTGTCTTCTCATGTATTAAAATCCAGTCATAATATAAGGATTAAGTCACGACACAGTGGCTCATAAAACAGTCAAAATTACATACAAAAAGCTAGCTAATATGTGTATAAGAATGCTTTATTTATAATAGGAAATGACACAACTGCTTCTTAAAATCTACGCTGATAAACAGACAAGTGAATGACCATGTCCAGAAATCTAGCAATATGGTAGCCGTGAAAATTAAATCCAAGGAGGGTGACTGTTAGATTTGGTTCACAGAGCAGTCCACAGGTGTTAGCACGCCTCCTAGGATTTAGGAATTTTCCACGCAAGTCTTCACGTGGTGAAAAACAGAGTTCTACCACCGTAAAACTCTTGGGTTGACCACCGCTTGACTGTCTTTGACCACGATCTTCTGTGAGTGATTCGGCTGAACCAAGGGGACACGTTCCATGTCCACATCATTTGCAACTTGCCCATGTGGCCAGATTCTCCAGTAGACACCTGTAACATGGACTTCAATAAAAAGGCTGCGGAAAGTTGAGTTGGCTGCGGAAAGTGACAAGATTTTGTAGCTGACTGAGAAAAAATCTAAATCAAACAGCAGTCACACGACATAGTTAGGAAACCATTTTATATGCTCTTTTTAAATTAATATGCAATGATTTGACAGCTTGGAGGTTCAGGTAACTGGAAAAAAAGGCTAATAAGGTGTATAGGGAAGATGCAAGTTTGGGACTCAACATACCCCCACTGTGAAGGTGTTGCATGTCCTCATGCAACCAAAATTTTAGTCATCCTACTTTAATCCATGTGTTCTGAAGCCTATGCTAGTACATCCAATCCTCTTCTCTTCTTTCTTGGTGCTACCACCATCCTGGGTTTCCTTATCAAACATCTGAATTTGAGATTGATTAATTCCCTGAACTTTATGCACTTTTTCTTTAATTTCTTGTTCTTTTTCTGCCATAGTCCCAAATGTAGCATAGTATTATCATGAATGATTTTTTCCACTTTGCTTTGCTCCTTTAATGCTTCATTTTCTTGTTTAATGTGCCTGTTTAAAACCTCCAGTTCAAACACTTCTTGTTTCAAGGATTGGACTTGTGCATCTTGTGTTATGTGAGGCAAAGTGGATGATGTGCTCTGGCCTGTAGCTATCTTCTCTAAGGATTCGAGGTAATCATACACCTTTTGCTGACTTGGATCTATTTCAGGTGTTTTCCTTGGGCTGACTTCAAAGTCTTGTTGAGGAGGAGGATTGTCTTCTAATTCTAGCTGAGAAGGACTTACATCAACATCTGGAGGACTGGTTTCAATATTTGGCTAAGGATGAGGTGGACTACCACTAGCTGGAGGTTTTTCGAGTGTTTCCCCACCCAAGTCGATGAAGTGGGGTCCTTTTACTTGTGTTTTCCTCCACTTTCCGTTAAGCCTGCTGCTTCTTCTTAAATACTGTGGGCTAGTACTCTCTTCTTCCATGCTCTGTTTTCCTTTTTCTTTCTTCTTAGCTGTAGCAGCTTGCTTTCGAAGATGCACTAGTCTCTCAGACAACACTTGATAGTCTTCCTCTACAGATGGCTCTGGTGATTGGTAGACATCTTCTATGTTCCTTTTTCCTTTCAATTGTCTCTGTTTTTTGTCCTTAGTTCTTTCCTCCTTCTCTTTTTGACCAACTTCTTTAGTTTTGCTAATAGGAGAGTCTTGGATTATGGCACTTTTTTCTTTTCTCCTACTCCTTCTTGGTGTCTTTGGTGTACTGCTTTCAGGTGCCTCAAATGGCTCTTGAAAGTAGTTTCTTACTAGAAACTGTTCCCAGGTATCTTTGTTTTTCTTCAATTGACCTTCAATTAGAATCCCTCACGAGTCCATGATGATATAAATGAGGTTCTATGTCCCCTATGTTCTTTTGGACTGTGGTGCTCATCTTTTTCAAGTTCAGCAATAAGAAATAGGGCAGATTAAGGGTTTGGTTATCTAAGAAGTTCATCAATAACCTAGTATGATACATGTACATTGCCCCAAATTGGCCTTCACAAGTGATAAACTTTTAAATGATTAATAGTAAGTTGGCCCACTCTTATTTTAATGCATGAACAGGAATTCCTTTTGTGAATACAGTAACATCCATACCTGGGTTACGTAATATAATTCTCCATGCCTGCTCGTCCAAAATTTTGTTTTTAAACCAACTCTCACCTTCCTGGGGCAAGTCTGTGACAGCTACTATTGATGCTTCAGTGACCGTGAACTTAAGGTCTCCAATCTCCACCACCTGGTCGTTGAAAGACCTTGCAAAGGATTTTTTTACTTCCTTATTGTGGCCCTTAAATTTTTGAATGAAGCGTAGCCATTTAGCCTTCTTCAGCAAATCTTTTACTTGAGGGTATCCTTCTAACAACTTAGGCCCTTTCGGTTCTGCCCTCAATAACCGTCCCATCCTTTCCTCTATTTGAAATTCAACTAAAATTCAACTGCGTGTGAGGGTTTAACAAAGGTAAGATGGCTAGGTTGCAGGGTTTATGGAAAAAAATGGCTGAAAATGGAAGATGGATAACAAGTAATGGGAGTGTTCAGGAACTGTAAGCGGAAACAGAGGATGAGCAGCTGAGGTGAGTTCACAAAATGAAGTGGAGATGTATGTGAATGAGGTGTGGCTTTAACAAAATGGTAGGGTAGTGAAGTGGAGTCTGAATTTTTGAACTGAACGGCTGCGTAAGAGATGTTACACATTGATGAAATGGCTGCGAAAAGTACGGTGGAGAGGAGCCGTAATTAAATGGGTCACATCTCATGAGTACAAGTGGAGTGTGAAAGTGCAGTCATCTATGAGTTAGACCCGAAAATTAATCATGAGACCGTTTAGGGAAAAAACGCATGGTACATGGAATAATGTCATGGAATGGTAATGGAGCTATTGTGGTAATCATTACATATAGTAGAGCTTTAAGGTTTAATAACTATGCAAAATTGTGCCTTTGATTGCTATTTGAAAGAAATTTTTACTCATACCTTGGAATCCTTGTCATTTGTTGTCCATTAGCCCTTAATCAACTGCTCCTTATTGATGTCTGTAGATTCTCCATGTCTTCATAGCATATGCTCAGTCATATCTGCATTTTCATGATTATTGCACTAACATATTGACTGTAAATTTGAAAAATAGAGTTGTAGCTGCGGAAACTGCTTCTGGCTGCGGAAATTGATTCCACCTGCGGAAACTGACACATAAACCACTTGGTTGAATAGAGATAGTTAGATAATAACTATCTTAATGGAAATGGTCATGAAAAAGACTTTTATTGATGAAATGGAATGAAATGGAATGAAATGGAGTGAGATGAAGTTGAGTGGAGTGAAATGAAAATGAAATGGAGTGGGATGGAAATGAAGTGAATTGAAAATGGGAAAGAAAGAGAGATTTTTCTTTTGGAAAATATAGAGTGTCAGGTGTCCTTGATTTTCACTCTACATTTTCTGTATAAGACTGCCAATCAGTGATTGGTTTTCAGGCTTATACAATTTTTATTTTAACAAAAAAGAACAAAGGCTAGGCTAGTGGGGAAGAAGGATTCTTCTTCTCCAGCCTTATTGCAGAATTCTCTTGAAACATTTTGACAAATTCCTCTTTTGAGAGTGGCTTGTGATAAATCTTTAATTTGTGGTCATTCACAATAAGAGGAGTTTGAAATTCATCAATGGTCTTGATTCTTACTACTCCATTGCTAAAGAGTTTGTCAATCTCATATGGCCCAAGCCAATGGGTATGAAATTTACCTTTGAAGTCTTTAAACTTGGAATCAAATAGTAATGCCCAATCTCCCTCTTGAAACTTTTTCTCTTTGATGTATCTGTCATGCTACTTAGCTCTTTGATGTTGAACTAGATCAGTTCTTAGGATTGCTTCTTGCTGATCTCATCTAGCTCATTCAACTACTCCATTCTGTGCTTTTGGGCTTCTAATAGATCCATCCCCAACTGAACTTCCATCTTGAAAGTTTTGACTTGAAACTCAATGGGGAGCAGGACTTCTTTCCCATAAACAAGTTCATAGGGAGAATGTCCTATTATATTCCTCCATGTAGTTTTTTAGGCCCATAAGGCTTGAGGAAGCCTTTCAGCCCAATCTCTTCTGTGTAGATGAACAGTTTTGGTGATGATTCTTTCAAAAACTTTGTTTGTAGACTCCACTTGGCCATTTGCTTGCGGATGGTAAGGAATAGATTTTTTGTGCTTGATTTTGTATTCTTCCATTAGCTTCTCCATCATGTTGGATGTAAATTGACTTCCCTAATCTGTCACAATTTCTCTTGGGACACCAAAGCGAGTAAAAATATCCTCATAAAGAAAACTAACAACTGAATTTTCAGTAGCAGAAAGTAATTCTTTGGCTTCTACCCATTTAGTGACATAATCAGTGCATACCAATATATACTTCTTTTTCTTAGATGGTGGATTAATGGTTCCAATGAAATCTAAAGCCCATTTTTCAAAGGGTTCGATGAGTACCTGTGGTTGTAATGGCATTTCATTTGAAAGAGTCAGTTTCCCTACTCTTTGGCAGCTGTCACACTTTTTGACATATTCTTTTGTATCCTTGAAGAGGGAAGGCCAATAATATCCTAAAGAAAGGATTTTATAGGCCGTCCTTTTGTCAGCAAAGTTTCCACCGCATGGTTCATCATGACATGCCTTGAGGATGTTAGGCATTGCATCTTCCCGAACACATCTTCTGATCACACAATATGACCCTGTTTTAAACAATTCGTTAAAAATCCATGAATATTTTGAACTCTCCTGAATAATTCTTCTTTTTTCACTAGGAAATAGATGTGGAGGTAGTTTCCCTGTAACCAAATAGTTAGCAATATCTACATACCAAGGAGTCTTAGTAGTTACTGCAAACAAATATTCATCTGGAAACTTATCCTCTACAGGAGAATCTTCTTTAGTATTTTGGATCCTAAACAAGAAATCAGCTACTGTATTTTGTTTTCCCGGTCTATCCAACACAGTAATATTGAATTCTTGTAAAAGTAAGAGCCATCTTGTAACTCTGCCATTAGCAACAGGTTTGTTCATTAGATATCTAATCGCAGAATGATCAGTATGGACAAAAGTTTCATAGCCTGTTATATAATGTCTAAATTTATTGATTGCATGAACAACAGCTAGAAACTCTTTTTTAGTCACAGTATGGTTCAACTCAGTGGAAGTCAAATTTTTACTGGTATAGTAAATGGCATAAGGAACTAATCCTTTTGACCCAACATAGCTCCTAGAGTTGTATCTGAAGCATCTGTAGCAATATGGAAAGGAAGTTTCCAATTTGGCCCTCTCAGAATGGGTGCTTCAGATATTCTTGTTTTCAAAGTTTCAAATGTTGATTGACAATCAGGATCCCATTTGAATTCACAGTATTTTGTAAGCAAATTGAAGAGTGGAGATGTTGTTTTGGTGAAGTTTTCTATACATCTTCTATAATACCCAGTAAATCCCAGAAAACTTCTAACATCTTTTTGACAAGTTGGAATAGGCAACTTGGAGATGACTTCAACTTTTGATTTATCAACTTTAATAATTCCATCTCCTGAAATATGATGTCCTAAAATAATTCCTTCAGTAAACATCATAAAGCATTTTTCATGACTCAATGAAAGATTTGTTTCTTTACATCCGATAAGGACCTTTTCCAAATTTTCTAATGCCTCTTCAAATGAATCACCATAAACTGTAAAATCATCCATATAGATCTCTACACAATCATGGATTAGATCAAAAAAGATTCCTAGTACTGCCCGCTCAAATGTTGTGGGTGCATTACATAATCCAAAAGGAAGCACTCGGTAAGCAAAAGTTCCCCATGGACAAGTGAATGTGGTCTTATCTTGATCTTTAGGTGCTACCTGAATCTGATTATAGCCACTAAAACCATCCAGAAATGAAAAGTACTTTTTGCCTGCTAGAGTATCTAATACTTGATCGATAAAGGGTAAAGGAAAGTGATCATTTAAAGTCACTTTATTCAATTCCCTATAATCAATGCATACCTTCCATTTACCATTCTTTTTAGGTACTATAACCAAAGGAGAAACCCATCGGCTATCTGAAATTGGATAAATGAAGTTTACATTGAGTAGTTTTTGAAGCTCTTCTTTCACTATCTCCCTAAGGTTTGGATTCATTCTTCTCTGAGGTTGTCTGATTGGTCTACTATTTTCCTCGATCTAGATGTGCTGAATGCAAGTCTTAGGGTCAATACCTTTCATATCAGTATACTCCCATACAAATGCAGTAGAATGTTTTTGCAAGATTTTGGTTAGCTCTTCCTGTTTTGATTTTTCCAAGTTTTTGTTGATATTCAATGTTTTACCTGGAAAGATCTCAGTGGCGGAACTACCAATCTCTTCCATAGAGTAAGAGACATTTGTCTGGATGATAGATACTCAATGTCAGAATCTAACTGAAATTGTGTGTGGTCATATTCTGAAGATGTTTCAAATTTTTCTAATGTGTTCAGAATTTGACTATCTTCACTGATTTCAGAATTGGTAAAAACAGGTTGTATAGTGTCCTCATCATCGACCCATTCATTATCTCCTACTTCTATAATTACTTTTGCTAGAGGATACAGATTGAATTTCTTTGTCGAATTACCATCAGAAATATACATATCCCCAGATCTACAACTGATAAAAGCATCAGCTGTGGCTAGCCAAGGTCTTCCTAAGATGAGTGGGTGCCCTCCTAGATTACTCTTTGGAGTTAAAATCATGAAATCCACTGGATATTCCCAAGAATCTAAGGAGACCGAAATGTCTTCTAATACACCATCTAGTTTGATAATTGATCGATCTGCAAGTTGCAGTTAAGAATTTTTAGTTGTTCCATAGTCTGTCTACTCATAATGTTGATAGTAGCCCCTAAATCAATCAAAGTATTTTGAATTTCTACCCCATTGATATGTGTTTTGACAATTGGACTACCGAGATCTACATATTTCTGCAT
>APFE030722357.1:0-17065 GCA_000404065.3 Pinus taeda | reverse complement strand
CTGCTTTCCTTTTTTGTCTAGGCTTCTTTGATAGCTTATCTGCATTTGCTGAAAGTCTTCTTGTAGTTTCTCGAGTTGTTTGGACGCTTCAATACTAGCATTGGCTTGTTGTAGCTGTTGTTGTAGTAGTTGTATTTGGTTTTCTTGTTCTCTCAACAGTTGTTGAACTTTCGACGCTTTTTCGATAGTCGCAGAAGCATAAGCTCCTGCGATCTCAGATAACTTCATGAGATTTTATGTCGGGTTGTTGTTAGGGTCTTTCCATAAGACGTCTAAATGTTCAGCGTCCTATGAGAGTGTATTCTCTAGCTTTCTCTTCTTTCTTTGTCTCCTCACAACTGCTTTATGTTGGGGACTATAGAATACATCCAGTGGGGGAATTTCCTCTACACTAAGTAGAAGCTCAGAAGGCGAAGCGATATGACTGTGCTCCATTTCTGAGACACTACCGACCATGGTCGAAACCATTTCCCGTGTTACCTGTGCATTGCTCACAAGTGTTCTTGGGACTTGCCCTTCAAGGCTGATTAGCTTGTTGAAGTTTTCCCATTGTACTGTATGTTGCTTATGATCATCACTTGTTGGTTGTTATGTTTCAAATTCATATTTGTACAAATATACTACACTAAATATTGGTGAAATTCCAACTCTAGGTGTTAATTCAAGTTCATAGGCATTACCAATAATTTCTTCACGATCTTTTGATGTCCTAGCTTCTTAAAATTTAGTTTGTTATAATCACCTTTTTGGGAATCTTTCCTTTCGCAAGTGTGAAAGTACGAAATCTCCCACTTCAAAAATTTTCTCCCTTCTGCTAAGATCTTCTCTACTCTTATATTGTGCATTGTTGTCATGTAGTTTCTTCTTTACCTAGTCATGGATTTCTGGTATGGCTATAGCAAAACCTTCTTCTACTACACTTCTCTGCTTTTCTCTTCCTAAGTTTCTTAGCTCATGCACTTCTCTTGGGTGGATTCCATTACACAATTTGGAAAGGGATTTGTCCAATTATTCTATTGGGAGTGCCATTGTAGGCATATTCAGCTTGTGCTAAAATTTGATCCCACTATTTGGGATGATCTCCAATCCAACTACATAGAATATTTCTCGAACTTCTATTCATTAATTTAGTCTAACCGTTAGTCTGTGGGTGATATGTTGGGCTGAAATTCAATTCAGTGCCAAATTCTTCCATAATGTTCTCGAGAAATGTCCCAAGAATCTAGTATCTCAATATAAAACAATAATCTTAGGAACTTCATGTAATCTTTGCACTTCTTTAAAGAACAAATTGACAACATGGCTAACATCGCTAGTCTTAGCACAAGGAATAAAATGAGCCATTTTTTAAAATATATCTACAACAACAATGATAGAACCATTACCTTTCTGAGTTCTTGGCAGTCTTAAAACAAAATACATATTCGTTGAGTCCGAAGGCCTCTTTGGAATTGGAAATGGGGTATACAGTCTAGTTTTCTGAATTTTTCCTTCAGCATATTGATAGGTTCTGCATTTCTTTACAAATTTATGCACATAAATCCTCAAATTTGGAAAAAAATAATTTATCTTCAATAGTTCATAAGTTTTGTCTTGTCCAAAATGTCCTCCAAGGCCTCCATTGTGTTTTTCCTTAATTAAATTTTCTCTCTTGGACTAATTGGGATTACACAGTTGGTTGTTATTAAAGAGAATTCCATCTTAGATCATATAGTCAAGCCATGGGCTTCGATTTTGAGAAACTAGGTTCTTACAAGCTTCAAAGGCTTCCTTGAAATTTGCATCCTTCTCATACATTTCCTTCATAAAATAAAATCCCAACAACCAAATTCGACCTTCTTGTAGTAATAACCGCCTCTTGCTCAAAGCATTTGCAATTTTTAGAATATCCACTAATGTGATTTAAAACAAATGTAAAACTTTACAATTACTTGACCCACTTAATGTTCTTTTGATTTAGTTTAGGTTGTTGCATAATATATTGGAGGGCATGGTTATCAATATATAAAATAAATATCCTAGAAAATAAATAATGCCTCCCTTTTTTAAGAGCTTGTATCTTTGGCACATTCTCAACTTCCTAAACCTTTTCTTTTTCTTCCCATATTTGACTTGATTTAGAATATTTGATTGTTGTGCTAAGATCCTCCTTGGTTTAGAAACAAAATGCTTTCATTGTGCTTAATGATGCATGAATTTTTGCAAGTGAAATGATGAGTTTTTATGTTAATTTTATGAGAAATTTAACATAAATAAGAGATTGAACAACAACATAAAAATGTACAAAACATCATCAAAAACACATTACAACATGAACATGCTAAAGGAGTTCACCCCTCCTAGGCTACATCTCCTTGGTCCAGCTTCCAGTGACTTGGGCCTCTCTATTATGCTCCAAAAGTGTAAAAATATGTGCTTACAATGCTCAAATGCTTCTAAAACCTGCTCCCATGAGTCCATAAATAAAAATGGCTATCTAGCCTCCTCTCGCATCAAATTTGGTGGAAAACTAAATAATTTATTACCTCCCCTAGTTTTCCCAATATTCGCTCCAAAAATTGCACCATTTCCGACATGATCATACAATTTCACTCCAAAAAGTACTAACTAGGAAAAAATTTCATCGAATGATGGACATAAGTTGTCAAAACCGACAACTTCATCGTAAATCACAATCGGTGAGAACCAACAGGTCCTATGGTTTGTGAACATAGCGTGAGTGATATGCATTTGCGATAAGCGGCAGACCCCATGGAACTATCAACTATAGTATAACTGTATCGCATTCGGAATATATCACAATCAGCGAAGCCAAATTAATATGTACAACGGGACTTTGCACTGTGTGATATGCGATTGTGATATTGCAATCACAACCTGAACCTATCAGGGCCGATTCAGTAACACTTCCCTTCTACAATTTGAGATTGCAATCATAGCATTACACCCTGGCTTTCTCTGGGTCTAATTCTTTAATGTCGACCCACCTCTGATATGTGATTTGCAAAATGTGGGGCCAATGACAGCCTGCCACTTTGATCAGCTGCTCAAAATTAGGATAAAATATCAAAGTGTCAAAATCCTGATAAAATTAGTTTCAAATTGAAGAGCTCATCGTTATGATTCCAACGGTGTGAATAACACTCAAATCCGAGCTCATATGAAGAAGTTAGAGAAAGTCAAAGTTCAGGTTTGACTTGGACAAATGGCAAGAAAAGATGGTGTGACAAGACCCTTCTGTGAATGGTAGGTTCCAAGTGGCAGACCACCGTTAGCCCTCACATATCGCAAATCACATGTCACAGGTGGATAGCTTTAAAAATCAACCCAAGAATAGCCAGGGTTGCGATGCGAGAAATCGCAATTGCACTTCACAAAAGACAGGTGGAAAGTTGTTACAGGATCAACCCCATAGTTGCAATGTGATGGATCAACCCGAAGGTGCGATGCGATGGATCGTAATAGCACTTTGTAGAGAGTAGAGTCCCACATTATATTACCCTCCTATTCTCGACCAATTGTCAAATGTGATAGGTTCCCGAATTTGATGTGACTATAGGTTCTGGTTAATTGTTTGGCCGGGTCCACCAAATCACAGTCACACATCGCCCCACTGCGATCACGAACCATAAGACTGTTGGTTTTCTCACCGAATGCAATTTGTAGTAAGACAGTCGGCTGACATATTATTGCCCAGTTAGTGCATTTTTGGGGCTAATTTGTAGGATCATGCCGAAAATGGGGTAATTTGTGGAGCAAATATTGGGAGAACTAGAAGAAGTAATAACTTCTTCAGTTTTCCACCAAGTTGGATGCAAAAAGTGGCTATATAGCCATTTTTGGACATTCTGGACTCATTAGAGCAAGTTTCAGAAGCATTTGAGCATTGAAAACATAGAGTTCTACACTTTTGAGCATAATAGAGAGGCCCAAGCCATTGGAAGTTGGACCAAGGAGAAGTAGGCCGGGAGGGGTGAACTCTTTTATCATGTTCTTGTTTTAATGTGTTTTTCATGATGTTCTGTACATGTTTATGTTACTGTTCAATTTCTAGTTTATGTTTTATTTCTTATTAAATTAACATAAAAAATCTTCATTTCACTTGCAAAAATTGATGAATCCTTAAGCACAATGAAAGAATTTTGTTAATAATCTGAGGAAGATCTTAGCACTACAAACTAATATTCTAAATCATATCACACTTGGTAATTCCCCATTTGTTGAAGATTCTTGCCATGCCATCTTATCCTACCATCTATCCAAGTCAAATATGAAATTTAACTTTCTCTAACTTCTTCATATGAACTCAGATTCAAGTCTCATTCACACTGTTGGAATCGGGATGATGAGCACTTCGATCTGAAACTAATTTTATTGAGATTCTTCCACTTTTATTTTGAGCACCTAATCACTCCTCCCCACTGGAAGCCTTTGGACCCCAAAAGCATTAAATAATATGCAACTGCTTTCTACATTGTTTGCACCACAAGTGTCCTAAAAGCTCATCCTTCCTTCTCCTTCACCTTTTTCCTTTAGAGCCATAAGTGATGAGCCGACACTTGCATCTCCTACAAACCTGTAGTATAATGTCTTGAAAATTACATGTTTAGCTATATGACCAAAAAAAATGAGCCAAGCATCCCATACTTGCCACGAGTTTATAACACATACTCCATGGTCAAGTTTACATAAAAATGGAAACAATACTCTAGCTATCAATACAAGGCAAAACATCATTGTTGCTTCATCAAGTGATGGAAAACACATCATCATTATAATACATGATTTACAAAAATAAGGCCAAACACTATTCTTGCTTCAACAAGTGATGGAAACACATCATCATTTTCATATTTTTAAATGCAACACAAAATAAGGCCAACATTCTACCGCACCTAGAAGAACCATCTCTCACTTATCAAAGTCACTGGGTCGTCCCCTTGTGGCACATTCGCTGGTTGAACAATTGTTTCACCTGGTTTATGCGCGGATGCTTTGTCCTTACAGTGCTACTCTAGATGGAGCCTCCAACATGTTGCTCCTTGATGACCACCTCTATCGTAATGACTACAATAAGCCTTCTTCCTCCAGATCTGATTTTCCTTCTTCTTTGCGTGTTATTGAGAGGGTATTTCATGCCTCATCCTTTTTCATGCTGGTTTTCCCCTATAGCGCTCAGCAAAAACATGGTTATGCAATCTGCAAAAACTACAAATTCTTCTATGCCATGATTTTCGTTCATTATTATCAATATGGTTGTAATCACAATGAGCATTACAATACTGAGATGGTTATACCTTTCTTTTTAGTATCTGGTATGATCATGGGAAGGAGAGCTTACCTCAGCTCTTTCTGCGCAATGCATATTGCCATAGGTTTATGGTGATGTGTTTCCATGATCCTCTTTCCTCAATGATTTCAACAATGTCGTGGAAGCTTTTGACATCTTTGAGCACAGTCCTTCAATGCACCCCAACCTTGTGAATCAAGGTCTTTTCTCAACCTCCAATGGTTGATTTATGCCTTGGCCATTAACACCAAGTATTTCTTCTTCCTTGTACCTCATCGCGGTAAGGAGTCTTATGTTTGTCCCTGTAATGGGTACTTCCACAGCTCCAACATAAATTATACTATGCAAAGACAAAACTGAGGAAAAATCAACATGTTTTACCTCCACTGTCAATTTCGAAAGAACCGATGAGGTCTTCTCATCATCTGTTGTTGATAGTTCATTGGTTGTTTTGGCATGTTCCCCAACTTCCTTCATGACATACCCAAGGCTTTCCTGACGGGGTAATTCTTCTACTTTGATGGGGTTTATGATGCCCTGGCCATTAATATCGAGGTTGTTCCCCTCATACCGCATTCTCTTTAACAATTTTGTGCCGATTCCTGTCGTATGATTTTAAAAAATGGCGAAATCAAAATCAAGAAAAATAAATAGAGTTTGAGAATTACCTTTTACCTCATGGGCGTCATGCTACACCTTTTCCAAGGCCTCATCCTTGGCTTGCAACTGGCATAGAAAACTATGTTTCTCCTCTTTCTCTTCTCGCAGTAGCCTTCTTAATTCATTGTTTTCTTCTTGAAGTCTCTGGTTAATCTCCCCATTCAAGGAAGGTGATGAATAAGATGCATAAGCACCAGAAGATGTGGATGATGTATCGCTCTCCATTCTCTCTGTCTCCTCCTCTATTCTTTTATCGTATGCTTCATTTTGTGAGTTTGAAGAACAAGTGTTATCAATGAATTATTTTCCTTTTAACCCCATGACTGTAATTGTAGTTTCATCACCCATATCAGATCCCAAACCCTCTTGAATGACGACAACTATATCTTCCTTTCCCTTGTTGTTGTTTCTATTTAGTCTCATTTCAGGATGAAGCTTCCAACAATGAGCTTCATTGTGACCCTCTCTAGAACAATGTTTTCATATTGTTTTCTCTTCTTCCTTTTCAATGGATGCATTTTTCTTTCCCTTAAAGCCCTTTTCTTTCTCTTTACCCTTAAATGGCTTTTTACTACTTTCTTCTAGGGTGTTTTTCCCTCTTGCCTCAAGATGAGTGCCTTGCACACACACATTCATATAGATTATTGGGATTAAACATTAAGATAGTATTCCTAAGGTAACTGTGTAAACCCATTATGTACTTCAACAGTGTGTCATGTGATTGAAAATCTACACCTAACATCAAAGGCCTTTTTCTAAATTCTTGGGTGTAATTTTGCACATTTTGACCTTTACGCTGTCTAAAGTTATGCCAATTCATGATGGATTTCTACATATAATATAAGGGGTAGAATCATCTTTTGATTGCAATAATTAAATCATTCCAAGAAAATGAGATCTTACCATGTTTCTTAATCTCCTCTCGGGTCTTTGATTCCCACCATACCAGCGTTGCACCCTCCATTCTCAAGGAATCTAACTGAATCTTTATGTCATCCTCTTAAAGGTTTTGAATCCTGCAATAGACCTCCAACTGACGAATCCAATTATCAAGCTTCTCTGCATTCACTTCACCAATATACATAGGCCACTCAAATTTAACATCAAGTTTTAAAAAAGGTGATTTACCAATTCCTTTTGAAGTATGATCATGAGTTTGAGTAAGGATTGTGTTAGTGGAAGAGGGTGAAGATGATTATGAAGAAGAAAATGAAGAAGATGTTGGAGAGGGTGGAGATTTGTCTCCATTTACATTACCTCATTTTGCATTACCTCCTCCTAAAGAGCCTTCTCCTTTGGGAGGTTTGGAACTTTCCCCTTGCAACCTGGTATTCCTCTCTTCATAGACGACCTTTACCATCTCTTTCATATCAAATAAATCCTTTCTAAAAGTATTCTCATCTTCTGTCATGTTTGTAGGTTCTCCTTCATGAGACACGATCTTTGGAGTCTCAACTGCAACTTGAGGTTGAATTGGTGTTGGTGATTGTGGAAACCTTGCTCTCCTTCCCCTTGACCCAATTTCAAGGCTTCCAACCAGCTTCCCTTCTCCTCTTTTGATTTTTAACCTTGTAAGCATGACATAAACTTACAAATAGTTAAATCCTTCTTTCACAAAGAAAACCTAAAGGCTCTGATACCAAAGTGATCTGATTTAGAATATTAGATTGTTATGTTAATATCCTCCTTAGATTAAAAGAAAAATACTTTCATTGTGCTTAAGGATTCATGAATTTTTGCAAGCGAAATGATGAGTCTTTATGTAAATTTTATGATCAATTTAAAATAAATAAGAGAATGAAGAACAACCTAAACATGTATACAACATCATCAAAAACACATTACAATAGGAAGATGATAAAGGAGTTCGCCCCTACTGGGTTACGTCTCCTTGGTCCAGCTTCCAATGGCTTGGGCCTCTCTATTATGCTCCAAAAGTGTAAAAATATGTGTTTACAATGCTAAAATGCTTTTGAAACCTGCTCCAATGAGTCTAGAAGTATCAAAAAATGGCTATCTAACCTCTTTTTGCATCCAATTTGTTGGAAAACTAAAGAAGTTATGACCTCCCCTAGTTTTCTCAATATTCGCTCCACAATTACACCATTTCTGGCATGATCCTACAATTTCACTTCAAAAAGCACTAATTGGGAGAAAATTTCGTTGCATGGTGGCCATAAGTTATCAGCACCAACAACTTCATCAAAAATCGCAGTCGATGAGAACCAGCAAGTCTTATGGTTTGTGAACATGGCGTGGGTGATATGTGATTGCGATAAGTGGCAAACACGATGAAACTATCAACTGCAATATAACTGTATCACATCTGGAATATATCACAATCGGCAAAGCCAGGGTAATATGTACAACGGGACTTTATGATGTGCGATAAGAGAATGCGATATCGTAATCACAACATGAACCTATCGTGGCTGATTTTGTAACACTTCCCTTCTGCAATATGCGATTGCGATCATCGCATCGCACCTTTGCTTGGTCTGGGATCAATTCTTTAAAGTCAACCCACCTCCGATTTGCAATTTGAAAAATGTGGGGTCAATGGAAACCTTTCACTTGGTGCTTCCCCATTCACTGAAGAGTCCTACCACATCATCATATCCTGCCATCTGTCCAAGCCAAACTTGAACTTTGACTTGCTCTAACTTCTTCATATGATATCAGATTCAAGTGTCGTTCACACCGTTGGAATTAGGATGATGAGCACTTCGATCTAAACCTAAGTTTATCAAGATTCTGCCACTTTGAATTTGAGCCTAATTTTGGGCACCTGATCACTATTCAACATTCCTTTGGCTTGTCTCTATGTTATCTAGATAATCATATGCCATGCGTTCAAGATTTCCACATCTGTAGAAATGAACCTCTCTTCCTCTGCTTCTTCCTCGCACCCTGGAAAATTATCTTCGACCTCCAGATTCTCCTTCTTGTTGTCATTTTGGACTTGAGCCACTAGCTCCATCTCTTGGTGCAATAGATATCCCTCTCTTTGTTTTCTTCCATCTTCCTATAGTAGTACTCTTACCTTTGCTAGCTTGCTTTCTTGAAAGTTTTTCTTTAGCCTTCGAAGCCAATTGATATGAATCCACCACTGTATTAGGTGAAAGTACACTAATCTCATCATGAATGTCTAGTTTAAGACCAGATATATATAATCCTCTGCATATCTTGCCCTTATTTTCACCTTGTATAATTCTTTTGAATACTCTCTAACTGTCATTCCTCTCTGCTTAAGGTTATACATACTCCTAAATAAGGTAAGATGCAAATGTTTCAGAATAAACTTACCTCTGAGTTTCGCTGCCATCCTATCCCAACTTTTAATCTTCTACTTGTTCTTTCTCCTCTCTTCTATGCACACCATCCTATAGGTTTTAACCCCGTACAAAAATTACTTGCATGCAAATTCTAAAAAATAGAAACTAAACAAAGGCGAGAGAATAACACATAAAACACATATACACAAAGATTTTCCCTTGGATCCTAAAATTGGGACTACCAACATGATTTTTCATTATGTTCCTTTCATATGTTACAATGCATATATATACATGCAAAAGCATTCAATACCATGGACCGAAAACCAACGCGCCCAAAACCATGTGCGAAAACCATAGGTAGGTTTGCCAACCTAATATAGGGTTGAAAAAAAAATTACCCAGGGTAGAGGGGGGCTACCTGCCCCACTAAAACCCCCTATGACCCCTCCCACTACACAATCGGCACAATGAAGGGGGGGCTCTGCACCCCCTCTAACCCCCCGATTAACTAAGGCAACTAGTCATGGAAACAATATAACACACCCCACCAGGGAGTTGCATGACGCTTTAATTTAGTTAAAATAAACTAAACTTTTATTTCTTCATATTCAAATAATTTGTCCATTTTTGTGACCCAGTCAATAAGCTCCAATGGGTTCATGTTTCCTATATAAGAGGATATATCTGGTTTGGGCCTCATAACAGATCCCAAAACTACCTTCAATAGTTTAGCTTCTGTAGGTTCTTCTACTATTTCTTCTGAAGATTCTTCCTCTTATGGACTCACATATCCTACTTCTCATTCTCTATGCAAACCAGCCTCCATTGTTGCCATTTTGGCCTCCAATCACTTCATCGCTCTCTATACTTCTCTATTAGAAATTGGCCTTTGTCTGTCTCCTCTTGCGCCTCGTCTAGTGCCTGGGTCAACTATGGGTGGCATGATTACTTCTTGTTCATGAAGTAGACATAGAATCTTCTTTAATACAAATTGATGCAAATATACTTAGATTTTCTCTAAATTGCCCCCCTAAGTTGGTTCCCAAAATCAGTGCTCCCTTCAACCCTTTCGGGATATAAATCCCACAAAATTCATGGTGGGAAGATTTTTTACAAATTGGGAGTAGGAATGGTGACCAACTCTAAGAAATTATGGTCAAATTTACACATATAATGGTCCTCGCCAAACTCTATGCCCGTATATATATACCCATGACCCCAGAACCCAAAAAATTATTAAACTAACCATTCATAAAGGTTACTGGCACTCCGACCTCCGAGTATATAGTTTTGACTAGCCCACCTTCCACCATCGACCACTTGGACACCTATCGACCACTTGTTATGAAGACCTCTGCCTATCAACCCACTAGTGATGCCTGAATCCTAATTAAAATTGCTTCCAACCTTGACATCTAGGGCAAGGAGAAAATTCTTGTCTCCTGTAGATTTCGTCAATAGATGAATCCCTAGAGTGAAACGATTTTTATAAATGCCAATTCATAAACCTTACAGGATTTCAGGCTTCCAGGCAATCTATGTTACAGGTTCCAACGATTGACAATTTTGGGTCTCGTTACTTGATGAACTTCGTTGGAAATGAAAAATCGCTAAGTGTTGGGCACACTCAGTTTTTATACAGATGTATGATTATGTACTCCAAATATTCTTGGCTCCCTGATTCCTCTTACTTCTCTTGGTTCTCCTCTGGCTTGATACACTCCTTTGAGCACCTCCTTTCTATGTCTTCTCTACTCAACCTTTGTTTCACTCCTCTTGCAACCCAACAATATATATATATATATATGGTATGTTTCTATCATCTGTGAAACTTAAACTCAAAAATAACTACAAGACCATGTGCAAAGTGTGACACATATATGATATAGATAAGAGATTGCAGAAGGACTGGTTCTTGGGAAATGTTTGTTAAAAACAACTTGTATAATTAAAATGTTTATTAATTTTAACAGAAATTCCAATGATATAGTTGAAAATATAATAAGTTAAATATACCATCACCATAACTCTTTGAGTAAAATATTTTTAGAAAATTTCATAAAAATTAAACTATCTATAATTTACAAATTAGTTATTATCACATTACATTTTTACTTTTATATTTTAAGTAAGTTGTTATAAATTTAAATTTTTTCACACATAATTAAAATGTTTATTGGGTTTAGTTAAAATTCCAATAGGATAGTAGTTAAAAAAATATGATTTATGGGTAAAATATTTTTAAAAAACTTGATAAAAAAATTGTAAAATTTGACATTGTACCTATATTATTGAGGTTGTTTATTTCATTAAATTATAAAGTAAAGTGATGAGTTGCACATTTAAAAATTATATATTTGTCCTTATGCCTGATTGACCACATTCTGTAAATGGTCGGACTTCAAAGCATTCCATCATCCTGCAAAGCATGATGTAGCCACTATGCCATCAACTTGAGGTGGTGTTGAATACGACACAGATTGGAATTGAGAGGGACAGGGACAGGGACTAGCTTCTATAATTTGTGCTAAGTTGTCTAATAACCTTGGTGCTAAGTTGTCACATAACCTTGGTGCTAAGTTGCATTATTTAAAATGGATTTTTGACTATATATATGGATTCGAGACCCTCAAAAGCTTATATGGCACTTCTACTGTGTAGGGGTTACCAATAAAGCTTGTAATTTCAATAAATTCCTCCTGGATTTTGGAGAAATTAGACCCAAAAAAGCCACCACAAAAACTTCCAAAAAATCGCACTAAAAACAACTCATCTAAAAATACCTCAACTTGAAATGTCTTTTTTTATAAAAATAAAAATACAAAATAAATTTTACTAAAATATAATTCCTATATTTATATTAAATTTCAATTTCAATATTTGCATACTAATATTTTTTATAAATATTAATTCACTAAAAATGTATTTAAAAAAAAATCATTAATCAATTATTTTTACTGTTTTTCTAATGAGAAATTATGAAAATTCATTTATTATTTGACTGTCTAGACTTATTATTATTATATATAATATAGGTATATATTTATAGGTGTAGTCTAAATAATAGTCAAATGATTTATTTTGGTAGAATTTGGTAATACAATTTTTAGACAGATTGTGATTTCTTAAATGGATTCAACAGGTTAAAAAACTCCCAAATCATTTTTCTCTGCAATATCTTAAAAAAAACCTAAAACCCTTGAATTTTTGTAAATTAAACTTTTAAAAATCTCTACCTAATTTTAAATAAAACTAACCAAAAAATAATATTTTATTAATTAAATTATATACCGATGTAATTAATTTACAAATTTAAATTGGTAATTTTTTATTTATAGTTTGCAGTACTTCACCATTTAAATTAATCCACTAAATAATTAAGTCAATTTTATAATACAATTGATATTTAATCTAAATTTTAAATTATAGCCCACTAAATATTTATAAAAGTTCAGAAAATAATAATTGGGCTGATGTTAGAGATTTGGCTAAATAATTATGTCAAAGTTATTTAAAAATAGTTTATATCATGCTTTTGGATAGATTCAAACTTGTTTAATAAAATTAAATAGATAGATTTAAAATTGGAATTTGTATAATTAGTTGTTAATAATAATTTATAAAATATATTTAATTACATTTTTAATTTTAATCAAATATATTATCAATAATGTTTTATATATTTTTTATATAAAAATTTTAAAATAATTAATGTTATTTTGAAATTTTAATTTAAAATTTCAAAAATAACAATAATTTTGATTTAGTCTTTAATTATAATTAAGGTTAATTGAAACTATAATTTTAAAAGCAATTTTAAATAGGGATCTCATGTGGGCTAAGAGGGATCTAATTTCTTCACGTGCAAATTATTTTATGAGCAGACATTATTTAAATTTTTTGTATGGTTATTTAATTTTTAAAATTGTGTTTTTTGCCGACATGAGCAAAATTTCAACTTTGATGACGTAAGTACATAGTTACACATCATAATTTAATTTTCAAATTGTTTTTTTTTGCCGACATAACAATTTAATTTTCAAAATTGTTTTTTTTGCCGACATGAGCAAAAATTCAAGTTTGATGACTGACGGACATAGTTAGACATAATAATGGGTTGTAGAATGAACCTCTAGATAGACTGATGTTAGAGATTCAGCTAAATAATTATATCAAAGTTATTTAAAAATAGTTTATATCAGGTTTTTAGATAGATTCATACTTGTTTAATAAAATTAAATAACCAGATTAAAATTTGATTTTGTATGATTAATTACTAATAATAATTTATAAAATATATTTAGTTACATTTTTAAATTTTAATTGAAAATAATTTTATAAAATATTTTATAATTTTTTTATATAAAACATTTAAAATAATTAATGTTATTTAGAAATTTTAATTTAAAATTTCCAAAATTACAATAACTTTGACTTAGTCACTACTTATAATTAAGATTAACTTAAATTATAATTAAAAAAAAAAAAAATTAATGATTATTTTTGTAGGTAGTTATTTTTTAGTGAGTTTTTTGGAAGTTTTTTCTAGTGAGGTTTCTGGTCTAATTTCCCGTTTAATTTTTTTAAAATTCAGGAATTTATTGAAATTACAAATTTGATGGATAACCCCTGCACAATCAAAGTGCCTGAAAATTTTTCCAAAAAATTGAATCCAAATTTTTGGGGGCACGCGCATGCTCTATAATAATTTGATAACTACCTTGAATTATCAACAGTCGTTTATTATACGTCCGCCGACTTTTTAGGCCCGTCGAAAGGGAATTTTAACCTATGACCCCTGATGAAACCCTACGGTACTTTTGATAAATCCAAGGAGTTTAAATAAAAACAAGAACAAAGGAATCGGGATTACTTTTACATATTTATTTTATTTTCCACATTTGCCATGCGTAGCACATTTAGGGGTTCTTAGCTTTAAATCTATTCGGAGGTGGTGATTGTCTGATTTTGCTATTTTTAGTTACAGATTCCAGCAGTTTACATACTGTCTTGTCCAATTCCAATTCCTGTTTTATTTAATTCTCTCCTGATTCTGTCCAATTCCACCGTTTCTTGGTGTGGAGCCTTCATTAAGAATTGATCGCAGATTTAGTTCTGCGAGCTCATAAGAATAATGTTCCTGATCGCCTGATCAGGAAGGGGTAGAATTTTCATTGTTTCTTGGTGCAGAGACCCTGAAGGCGGGAACTTTGGCCTAGAAACTTAGAGGTTTTGATTGCAAGATTTAGTTTTATTGACGGGCGAGCTGGAATTTTGGCCTAGAAACTTAAAGGTTTTGATTGCAAGATTTAGTTTTATTGACGGGCGAGCTGATAAGAATAGTATTCCTGATCGCCTGATCAGGAAGGGGTAAAGGTTTTCAGATCTATAAAGATGAGTACAATGCCTAGTTTGAGCAAACAACTGGTGTTCCTTATCATGCAGTTTCTAAAGGAGGGAGGCGTAGGAACTTAAAGGTTTTCATAGATGAGTACAATGCCTAGTTTGAGATCAGACAACAGAAGCATTTAGAAGCACTGGACAGGTATGTTTTCTTGGACCAATTTAAAAGTTTTGGATTGCTTTTTCTGTTTTTGGACTTTTGGTAGTTGTGAATGTGGGATATCGCCATTTCATGTTTGTGATTGTAGGGCTATGGTTATTGCCATTTGATATGTCCAGGTGCAGTAGGGTTTGCAATGTCTTTGTGCTTTTGGTAGTTTTGTTTTAAGAATACGGATTGAATCACAACTTTTCAAATTGTTGAAATGAACTAATTGCATGAACTAATTGCAAGAACAAATTGTTGAAATGAACTAATTGCAAGAACAAATGTATCATTTTAATAATTCAACACTAGGTTAATGTTGCCTCTGGTAATTAGTTGAAATTAAAATAATAATAGCAATGCTGGTTTCTAATGTTTCTGCTTAATCACTTTAGATAATTGGCTGAAACGGCTTAGAACTACTCCAAGAACCAAAGATGCAACGAATAATCAGTCTGCTGAATCAGAACTGGTGAGATTGATGAGGTGGGATATATAGCCATCGATAGCCTTCATTTCATAAATGTTTGTGAAGGCCTTTTCAGTGTATTTAGTGCATTCTATGAAATAATGAATTGATACTGCACTTTTCATTCCTTGTAGCGATGTATATGATTTATCTGTTAGCAGAAATTCTACCACACAAAAGAGGATCTTAAATTAAGTTTGATATTAAATTTTTAAATTATGATTTTCTTTTCTTCCTACAATTTTAATGGTTAAATATAATGTGTAAAATATGTTATATTTGAGGTAGAGTTGCTGTTTACTTGTAAAAGTGTTTCTATTGTAAATTGTATACGTTCCTTTTCTTTACAGGTCAACCTCCGAGGACCCCTTCGTCCTCATAACATGTACTGTGAAAATGATCTTCCTAAAACGGTTGTGAGAAGCTTCAACCAGGGTTCGAAGGTAGTAAGCATGGATTTTCATCCTCAGAATCAGTCAATTTTATTAGGTAATCTTCACTTTCAATTATAAGAAGCCTGTATTTTATCGGGGTCTGAATTTCTATATCTATAGTTTCTCTTTAATGTTTTGTAACTATCAAAGAATTTCTGAACATAGTCACTTCCGTGAATATTTTGCAGTTGGAACAGATTTGGGTGATATTGCAATTTGGGAAGTGGTATCAAGCCTAAAATTAGTTCATAAATCATTCGGACTTTGGGATTTATCAAAGCTCAAAATGGTTATGCCGGTATAAATCTATTTTTAAATAGCGAGCAATTTGGGTGATGTTTCATCTAACTTTCTCAAGAACATGCAGTTTTCGTTCACTTATACACATTTGCCATTATATTTGTGTAGGCATTATCCAATGTATCCGTGAAGAAGTGTATTTGGAGTTCAGATGGAGTATGGGTTGGTATGTAAATTTGGCTATTTGATCTTGTAATTAAGTGCCTTTGACATACCTCAAAATTCTTTTTGCAGCCTCCCAATGTGCCTCCTTTGGCCTCTCCATGAATCTGGAAATTAAACTAACAGCATGCATAATGTCAGGCCTAGTTGCTGTTAAATACATAAGGCTGCCTACAATACTCTTGTACAAACTAGGATCAAAATCCTTGTTGTTGTCCTCTCTGCTGAGTTTTAATCCCATTACTGTGGGAGTGATCACTGCCTTGCATTCTTGCATGTTAAATCTGCTCAATACTTGATTTGCATATCTTCCCTGTGAGATAAAAATTCCTTTTTCATTTTGATCTACTTCTATGCCTAAGAAGTATCTCAAGAAACCCATGTAAGTCATTTCAAATTCCTCTTTCATGACTGATTTAAAATTCTTAATGAGCTGATCATCATTACCTGTGAAAATAACATCATCAACATATAAGACAACAATTAAAATTTTACCATCTTTTTCTTTGATGTAGACGGTGGGTTCTCCTTCACACTTGTCGAATTCATTATCCATTAGATATGAATCTATTCTGCTGTACCATGCTCTTGGCGCTTGCTTCAGCCCATAAAGTGCTTTCTTCAATTTGCACACTTTGTGCTCTTCACCTTTCTTCTCATAGCCTAGAGGCTGTTCAACATAAACCTCTTCCTTTAACACTCCATTTAGGAATGCTGACTTCAAGTCCATTTGGTAGACTTTCCATTTGTTTTGTGCTGCTATGGGCAGCACTGCTCTCACGGTTTCCATTCTTGCAACCGGTGCAAAATTCTCCTCATAATCTCTCCCATATTGCTGCTTGTACCCTTTGACAACCAGCCTTGCCTTGTGCCTTTCTATCTTGCCTTCAGCATTGCTCTTGGTTTTATAAACCCATTTCACTC
>APFE030722353.1:0-14011 GCA_000404065.3 Pinus taeda | reverse complement strand
GGAGGTTTTGTCATTTGAATCATCCAAGAATTGTTCATTTCTGTAATGTAAAGGAGGTTGCCCCCTCAAAGAGGCTGAGTTCTAAGGCGTTGATCAATATTTTCTATCTTTTCTTGAGCTGCTTTCATAACAGTTAACAAGTAGTGAAAGAGCACACATGTTAGAAAACGATCATTGAAAACTAGGTCTTATGCTCAATTCGAACCTCAGTACACTTGGCCAAATTCCGTAGTTGACATGTAGACATTTTCCACTCGTTAACTCAACCAATTAAATAACTTGTGATCATCAATGTATTGAGTAATAGTATGTCTAGATGTTTCTATTTCGATTTCTAATGTGGTAATGGAGATAGGAATAAAATAAGAAATGGAAATGGAAATATAAATTTGAAATTGAAATTGACATTGAATAGAATATAAATACAAATTAACATGTACATGTAGGAATTGTCATAGAAATTAACATGTACGTAAAAATCAAATTGAAATAAAAATAAAAATTGCAATCCACATGAAATCAATGTGTTAAAATTTCACACGAACATTGAAATCAATGCGGTAGAAATTAACATGTACATGTAGGAATTATTATAGAAATTGACATGTACGTTAAAATCAAATTGAAATAAACATAAAAATTACAATGCATATGAAATCAACATGTTATAATTTCACAGGTACATTGAAATCAATGCCCTAGAAATTGAACAAAACTGAGATAGAATTAGAACTAAGATGTACACTAAAATCAATGTGTTTGAAAATCACATGAACTTTAAAATAAGCTCATTAAAAATTGAGATGTCCAAAGAAATCAATGGGACAAAATACGAAGGTAACATTGAAGAGAAATTGAAATTGACTCTTGTAATGAAACCAATTATGTACAGAGAGAGTTAACAAGTAGTCAAAGAGCACACATGTCAGAAAATGATCATTGAAAACTAGGTCCTTATGGTCAATTCGCACCTCGGTACCCTTGGACAAATTCCGTAGTTGACATGTAGACTTTTTCCACTCGTTAACTCAATCAACTAAATAACTTGTGATCATCAATGTACTGAGTAATTGTATGTCTAGATGTTTCTATTTCGATTTCTAATGTGGTAATGGAGATAGGAATAAAATGAGAAATAGAAATTGGAAATTGGAAATTGACATTGAATAGAATATAAATACAAATTAACATGTACATGTAGGAATTGTCATAGAAATTGACATGTACGTTAAAATCAAATTGAAATAAAACTAAAAATTGCAATGTACATTACATCAATGTGTTAAAATTTCACACGTACATTGAAATCAATGCGCTAGAAATTGAACAAAGCTGAAATAGAATTAGAACTGAGATGTACATTAAAACCAATGTGTTTGAAAATCACATGAACTTTAAAATAAGCTCATTAAAAATTGAGATGTCCAAAGAAATCAATGCGACAAAATATGAAGGTGACTTTGAAGAGAAATTGAAATTGACTTTTTTAATGAAACCAATTATGTGCAGCGAGAGTTAACAAGTAGTCAAAGAGCACACATGTCAGAAAACAATCATTGAAAACTAGGTATTATGGTCAATTTGCACCTCAGTACCCTTGGACAAATTCCGTATTTGACATGTAGACTTTTTCCACTCGATAACTCAATCAATTAAATAACTTGTGATCATCAATGTATTGAGTAATAGTATGTCTATATGTTTCTATTTCGATTTCTAATGTGGTAATGGAGATAGGAATAAAATAAGAAATAGAAATGGAAATGGAAATACAAAATTGAAATTGAAATTGACATCGAATAGAATATAAATACAAATTAACATGTACAAGGAGGAATTGTCATAGAAATTGACATGTACGTTAAAATCAAATTGAAATAAAAATAAAAATTTCAATGCACATGAAATCAATGTGTTAAAATTTCACACGTACATTGAAATCAATGCGGTAGAAATTAACATGTACATGTAGGAATTGTCATAGAAATTGACATGTACGTTAAAATCAAATTGAAATAAAAATAAAAATTACAATGCACATGAAATCAATGTGTTAAAAATTCATAGGTACATTGAAATCAATGCACTAGAAATTGAACAAAACTGAGATAGAATTAGAACTGAGATGTACACTAAAATCAATGTGTTTGAAAATCACATGAAATTTAAAATAAGCTCATTAAAAATTGAGATGTCCAAAGATATCAATGTGACAAAATATGAAGGTGACATTGAAGAGAAATAGAAATTGACTCTTTCAATGAAACCAATTATGTACAGAGAGAGTTAACAAGTAGTCAAAGAGCACACATGTCAGAAAACAATCATTGAAAACTAGGTCTTATTGTCAATTCGTACCTTAGTACCCTTGCACAAATTCCGTAGTTGACATGTAGACTCTCTCCACTAGTTAACTCAATCAATTAAATAACTTGTGATCATCAACATACTGAGTAATTGTATGTCTAGATGTTTCTATTTCGATTTCTAATGTGGTAATGGAGATAGGAATAAAATGAGAAATAGAAATGGAAATAGAAATTTGAAATTGAAATTGACATTGACTAGAATATAAATACAAATTAACATGTACATGTAGGAATTGTCATAGAAATTGACATGTACGTTAAAATCAAATTGAAATAAAAATAAAAATTGCAATGTACATGAAATCAATGCCTTAAAATTTCACACGTACATTGAAATCAATGTGCTAGAAATTGAAAAAAAACTGAAATAGAATTAGAACTGAGATGTACACTAAAATCAATGTGTTTGAAAATCAAATGAACTTTAAAATAAGCTCATTAAAAATTGAGATGTCCAAAGAAATCAATGTCACAAAATATGAAGGTGACATTGAAGAGAAATCGAAATTGACTCTTTTAATGAAACCAATTATGTACAGAGAGAGTTAACAAGTAGTCAAAGAGCACACATGTCAGAAAACAATCATTGAAAACTAGGTCTTATGGTCAATTCGCACCTCAGTACACTTGGACAAATTCCGTAGTTGACATGTAGAATTTTTCCACTAGTTAACTCAATCAATTAAATAACTTGTGATCATCAACGTACTGAGTAATTGAATGTCTAGATGTTTCTATTTCGATTTCTAATGTGGTAATGGAGATAGGAATAAAATGAGAAATAGAAATGGAAATAGAAATTTGAAATTGAGATTGACATTGACTAGAATATAAATATAAATTAACATGTACATGTAGGAATTGTCATAGAAATTGACATGTACGTTAAAATCAAATTGAAATAAAAATAAAAATTGCAATGTACATGAAATCAATGTGTTAAGATTTCACATGTACATTGAAATCAATGAGCAAGAAATTGAACAAAACTGAAATGGAATTACAACTGAGATGTACACTAAAATTAATGTGTTTGAAAATCACATGAACTTTAAAATAAACTCATTAAAAATTGAGATGTCCAAAGAAATCAATGCGACAAAATATGAAGGTGACATTGAAGAGAAATTGAAATTGACTCTTTTAATGAAACCAATTATGTACAGAGAGAGTTAACAAGTAGTCAAAGAGCACACATGTCAGAAAACGATCATTGAAAACTAGGTCGTTATGGTCAATTCGCACCTCGGTACCCTTGGACAAATTCCGTAGTTGAGATGTAGACTTTTTCCACTCGTTAACTCAATCAATTAAATAACTTGTGATCATCAATGTACTGAGTAATTGTATGTCTAGATGTTTCTATTTCGATTTCTAATGTGATAATGGAGATAGAAATAAAATAAGAAATAGAAAAGGAAATAGAAATTTGAAATTGAAATTAACATTGAATAGAATATAAATACAAATTAACATGTACATGTAGGAATTTTCATAGAAATTGACATGTACGTTAAAATCAAATTGAAATGAAAATAAAAATTGCAATGCATATGAAATAAAATAAGAAATAGAAAAGGAAATAGAAATTTGAAATTGAAATTGACATTGAATAGAATATAAATACAAATTAACATGTACATGTAGGAATTGTCATAGAAATTGACATGTAGGTTAAAATCAAATTGAAATAAAAATAAAAATTGCAATGCACATAAGATCAATGTGTTAAAATTTCACACGTACATTGAAATCAATGCGCTAGAAGTTAAACAAAACTGAGATAGAATTAGAACTGAGATGTACACTAAAACCAATGTGTTTGAAAATCACATGAACTTTAAAATAAGCTCATTAAAAATTGAGATGTCCAAAGAAATCAATGTGACAAAATATGAAGGTGACATTGAAGAGAAATTGAAATTGACTCTTTTAATGAAACCAATTATGTACAGAGAGAGTTAATAAGTAGTCAAAGAGCCAACATGTCAGAAAATGATCATTGAAAACTAGGTCGTTATGGTCAATTCGCACCTCGGTACCCTTGGACAAATTCCGTAGTTGACATGTAGCCTTTTTCCACTCGTTAAGTCAATCAATTAAATAACTTGGGATAATCAATGTACTGAGTAATTGTATGTGTAGATGTTTCTATTTCGATTTCTAAAGTGGTAATGGAGATAGAAATAAAATAAGAAATAGAAATTTGAAATTGAAATTGACATTGAACAAAATATAAATACAAATTAACATGTACATGTAGGAATTGTCCAAAGAAATCAATGTGACAAAATATGAAGGTGCCATTGAAGAGAAATTGAAATTGACTCTTTTAATGAAATCAATTATGTACAGAGAGAGTTAACAAGTAGTCAAAGAGCACACATGTCAGAAAACTATCATTGAAAACTAGGTCTTATGGTCAATTCACACCTCAGTACCCTTGGACAAATTCCATAGTTGACATGTAGAATTTTTCCACTCGTTAACTCAATCAATTAAATAACTTGTGATCATCAATGTACTGAGTAGTTGTATGTCTAGATGTTTCTATTTCGATTTCTAATGTGGTAATGGAGATAGAAATAAAATAAGAAATTGAATGGAAATAGAAGTTTGAAATTGAAATTGACATTGAATAGAATATAAATACAAATTAACATGTACATCCAAGAATTATCATAGAAATTGACATGTACGTTAAAATCAAATTCAAATAAAAATAAAAATTCCAATGTACATGAAATCAATGTGTTAAAATTTCACATGTACATTGAAATCGATGCCCTAGAAATTGAACAAAACTGAAATAGAATTAGAACTGAGATGTACACTAAAATCAATGTGTTTGAAAATCACATGAAATTTAAAATAAGCTCATTAAAAATTGAGATGTGCAAAGAAATCAATGTGACAAAATATGAAGGTCACATTGAAGACAAATTGAAATTGACTCTTTTAATGAAACCAATTATGTACAGAGAGAGTTAACAAGTAGTCAATGAGCAGACATGTCAGAAAACGATCATTGAAAACTAGGTCTTATGGTCAATTCGCACCTCAGTACCCTTTGACAAATTCTGTAGTTGACATGTAGACTTTTTCCACTCGTTAACTCAATCAATTAAATAACTTGTGATCATCAATGTACTGAGTAATTGTATGTCTAGATGTTTCTATTTCGATTTCTAATGTGGTAATGGAGATAGAAATAAAATAAGAAATAGAAATGGAAATAGAAATTTGAAATTGAAATTGACATTAAATAGAATATAAATACAAATTAACATGTACATCTAGGAATTGTCATAGAAATTGACATGAACGTTAAAATCAAATTGAAACAAAATAAAAATTGCAATGTACATGAAATGAATGTGTTAAAATTTCACACGTACATTGAAATCAATGCCCCAGAAATTGAACAAAACTGAAATAGAATTAGAAATGAGATGTACACTAAAATGAATGTGTTTGAAATCACATGAACTTTAAAATAATCTCATTAAAAATTGAGATATCCAAAGAAATCAATGTGACAAAATATGAAGGTGACATTGAAGAGAAATTGAGATTGACTCTTTTAATGAAACCAATTATGTACAAAGTGTTAACAAGTAATCAAAGAGCACACATGTCAGAAAACAATCATTGAAAACTAGGTCTTATGGTCAATTCGCACCTCAGTACCCTTGGACAAATTCCGTAGTTGACATGTAGACTTTTTCCACTCATTAACTCAATCAATTAAATAACTTGTGATCATCAATGTATTGAGTAATTGTATGTCTAGATGTTTCTATTTCGATTTCTAATGTGGTAATGGAGATAGGAATAAAATAAGAAATACAAATGAAAATACAAATTTGAAATTGAAATTGGCATTGAATAGAATGTAAATACAAATTAACATGTACATGTAGGAATTGTCATAGAAATTGACATGTATGTTAAAATCAAATTGAAATAAAAATAAAAATAAAAATTGCAATGCACATGAAATCAATGTGTTAAAATTTCACACATACATTGAAATCAATGCGCTAGAAATTGAACGAAATTTAGATAGAATTAGAACTGAGATGTACACTAAAATCAATGTGTTTGAAAATCACATGAACTTTAAAATAAACTCATTAAAATTTGAGATGTCCAAAGAAATCAATGTGACAAAATATGAAGGTGACATTGAAAAGAAATTGAAATTGACTCTTTTAATGAAACCAATTATGTACTGAGAGAGTTAACAAGTAGTCAAAGAGCACACAAGTCAAAAAACAATCATTGAAAACTAGCTCTTATGGTCAATTCGTACCTCAGTACCCTTGGACAAATTCCGTAGTTGACATGTTGACTTTTTCCACTAGTTGACTCAATCAATTAAATAACTTGTGATCATCAACGTACTGAGTAATTGTATGTCTAGATGTTTCTATTTAGATTTCTAAAGTGGTAATGGAGATAGAAATAAAATGAGAAATAGAAATGGAAATGGAAATAGAAATTTGAAATTGAAATTGACAATGAATAGAATATAAATACAAATTAACATGTACATGTAGGAATTGTCATAGAAATTGACATGTACGTTAAAATAAAATCGAAATAAAATTAAAAATTGCAATGTACATTAAATCAATGCGTTAAAATTTCAAACGTACATTGAAATCAATGCGCTAGAAATTGAACAAAGCTAAAATAGAATTAGAACTGAGATGTACACTAAAACCAATGTGCTTGAGAATCACATGAACTTTAAAATAAGCTCATTAAAAATTGAGATGCCCAAAGAAATCAATGTGACAAAATATGAAGGTGACATTGAAGAGAAATTAAAATCGACTCTTTTAATGAAACCAATTATGTACAGAGAGAGTTAACAAGTAGTGAAAGAGCACACATGTCAGAAAACGATCATTGAAAACTAGGTCTTATGGTCAGTTCGCACCTCAGTACCCTTGGACAAATTCCGTAGTTGACATGTAGGCTTTTTCCACTCGTTAACTCAATCAATTAAATAACTTGTGATCATCAATGTATTGAGTAATAGTATATCTATATGTTTCTATTTCGATTTCTAATGTGGTAATGGAGATAGGAATAAAATAATAAATAGAAATGGAAATACAAATTTGAAATTGAAATTGACATCGAATAGAATATAAATACAAATTAACATGTACACGTAGGAATTGTCATAGAAATTGACATGTACGTTAAAATGAAATTGAAATAAAAATAGAAATTTCAATGCACATGAAATGAATATGTTAAAATTTCACACGTACATTGAAATCAATGCGGTAGAAATTAACATGTACATGTAGGAATTGTCATAGAAATTGACATGTACATTAAAATCAAATTGAAATAAAAATAAAAATTACAATGCACATGAAATCAATGTGTTAAAAAATCACAGGTACATTGAAATCAATGCACTAGAAATTGAACAAAACTGAGATAGAATTGGAACTGAGATGTACACTAAAATCAATGTGTTTGAAAATCACATGAAATTTAAAATAAGCTCAGTAAAAATTGAGATGTCCAAAGATATCAATGTGACAAAATATGAAAGTGACATTGAAGAGAAATAGAAATTGACTCTTTTAATGAAACCAATTATGTACAGAGAGAGTTAACAAGTAGTCAAAGAGCACATATGTCAGAAAAAAATCATTGAAAACTAGGTCTTATGGTCAATTTGCACCTCAGTACCCTTGCACAAATTCCGTAGTTGACATGTAGACTTTCTCCACTAGTTAACTCAATCAATTAAATAACTTGTCATCATCAACGTACTGAGTAATTGTATGTCTAGATGTTTCTATTTCGATTTCTAATGTGGTAATGGAGATAGGAATAAAATGAGAAATAGAAATGGAAATAGAAATTTGAAATTGAAATTGACATTGAATAGAATATAAATACGAATTAACATGTACATGTAGGAATTGTCATAGAAACGGACATGTACGTTAAAATCGAATTGAAATAAAAATAAAAATTGCAATGTACATGAAATCAATGTGTTAAAATTTCACACATACATTGAAATCAATGCGCTAGAAATTGAACAAAACTGAAATAGAATTAGAATTGAGATGTACACTAAATTCAATGTGTTTGAAAACCAAAAGAGCTTTAAAATAAGCTCATTAAAAATTGAGATGTCCAAAGAAATCAATGTCACAAAATATGAAGGTGACATTGAAGAGAAATTGAAATTGACTCTTTTAATGAAACCAATTATGTACAGAGAGAGTTAACAAGTAGTCAAAGAGCACACATGTCAGAAAAAAATCATTGAAAACTAGGTCTTATGGTCAATTCACACTCACTAGTCTTGGACAAATTCCATAGTTGACATGTAGACTTTTTCCACTCGTTAACTCAATCAATTAAATAACTTGTGATCATCAACGTACTGAGTAATTGTATAGATGTTTCTATTTCGATTTCTAATGTGGTAATGGAGATAGGAATAAAATGAGAAATAGAAATGGAAATAGAAATTTGAAATTGAAATTGACATTGACTAAAATATAAATACAAATTAACCTGTACATGTAGGAACTGTCATAGAAATTGACATGTACGTTAAAATCAAATTGAAATAAAAATAAAAATTGCAATGTACATGAAATCAATGTGTTAAAATTTCACATGTACATTGATATCAATGAGCAAGAAATTGAACAAAACTGAAATAGAATTAGAACTGAGATGTACAGTAAAATCAATGTGTTTGAAAATTAGATGAACTTAAAATAAACTCATTAAAAATTGAAATGTCCAAACAAATCAATGTGACAAAATATGAAGGTGACATTGAAGAGAAATTGAAATTGACTCTTTTAATGAAACCAATTATGTACAAAGAGAATTAACAAGTAGTCAAAGAGCACACATGTCAGAAAACGATCATTGAAAACTAGGTCGTTATGGTCAATTCGCACCTCGGTACCCTTGGACAAATTCCGTAGTTGAGATGTAGTATTTTTCCACTTGTTAAGTCAATCAGTTAAATAACTTGTGATCATCAATGCACTAAGTAATTGTATGTCTAGATGTTTCTATTTCGATTTCTAATGTGGTAATGGAGATAGAAATAAAATAAGAAATAGAAAAGGAAATAGAAATTTGAAATTGAAATTGACATTGAATAGAATATAAATACAAATTAACATGTACATGTAGGAATTGTCATAGAAATTGACATATACGATAAAATCAAATTGAAATGAAAATAAAAATTGCAGTGCACATGAAATAAAATAAGAAATAGAAAAGGAAATGGAAATTTGAAATTGAAATTGACATTGAATAGAATATAAATACAAATTAACATGTACATGTAGGAATTGTCATAGAAATTGACATGTAGGTTAAAATCAAAATGAAATAAATAAAAAATTGCAATGCACATAAGATAAATGTGTTAAAATTTCACACGTACATTGAAATCAATGCGCTAGAAGTTAAACAAAACTGAGATAGAATTAGAACTGAGATGTACACTAAAATCAATGTGTTTGAAAATCACATCAACTTTAAAATAAGCTCATTAAAAATTGAGATGTCCAAAGAAATCAATGTGACAAAATATGAAGGTGACATTGAAGACAAATTCAAATTAACTCTTTTAGTGAAACCAATTATGTACAGAGAGAGTTAATAAGTAGTCAAAGAGCACACATGTCAGAAAACGATCATTGAAAACTAGATCGTTATAGTCAATTCGCACCTCGGTACCCTTGGACAAATTCCGTAGTTAACATGTAGCCTTTTTCCACTCATTAAGTCAATCAATTAAATAACTTGTGATAATCAATGTACTGAGTAGTTGTATGTCTAGATGTTTTTATTTCGATTTCTAAAGTGGTAATGGGGATAGAAATAAAATAAGAAATAGAAATGGAAATAGAAATTTGAAATTGAAATTGACATTGAACATAATATAAATACAAATTAACATGTACATGTAGGAATTGTCATAGAAATTGACATGTACGTTAAAATAAAATTGAAATAAAAATAAAAATTGCAATGCACATGAAATCAATGTGTTAAAATTTCACACGTACATTGGAATCAAAGCGCTAGAAATTGAACAAAACTGAAATAGAATTAGAACTGAGATGTACACTAAAATCAATGTGTTTGAAAATCACATGAATTTTAAAATAAGCTCATTAACCAATTGAGATGTCCAAAGAAATCAATGTGACAAAATATGAAGGTGATATTGAAGAGAACTTGAAATTGACTCTTTTAATGAAACCAACTATGTACAGAGAGAGTTAACAAGTAGTGAAAGAGCACACATGTCAGAAAACGATCATTGAAAACTAGGTCTTATGGTCAATTCGCACCTCAATACCCTTGGACAAATTCGGTAGTTGACATGCAGACTTTTTCCACTCGTTAACTCAATCAATTAAATAACTTGTGATCATCAATGTACTGAGCAATTGTATGTCTAGATGTTTCTATTTCGTTTTCTACTGTGGTAATGGAGATAGAAATAAAATAAGAAATAGAAATGGAAATAGAAATTTTTGAAATTGAAATTGACATTGAATAGAATATAAATATATATTAACATATACATCAAGGAATTGTCATAGAAATTGACATCTACGTTAAAATCAAATTGAAATAAAAATAAAAATTCAAACGTACATGAAATCAATGTGTTAAAATTTCACACGTACATTGAAATCAATGCCCTAGAAATTGAACAAAAATTAAATGGAATTAGAACTGAGATGTACACTAAAATCAATGTGTCTGAAAATCTCATGAACTTTGAAATAAGCTCATTAAAAATTGAGGTGTCCAAAGAAATCAATGTGACAAAATATGAAGGTGACATTGAAGAGAAATTGAAATTGACTCTTTTAATGAAACCAATTATGTACAGAGAGAGTTAACAAGTAGTGAAAGAGCACACATGTCAGAAAACGATCATTGAAAACTAGGTCTTATGGTCAATTCGCACCTCAGTACCCTTGGACAAATTCTGTAGTTGACATGCAGACATTTTCCACTCGTTATCTCAATCAATTAAATAACTTGTGATCATCAATGTACTGAGTAATTGTATGTCTAGATGTTTCCATTTCGATTTCTAATGTGGTAATGGAGATAGAAATAAAATAAGAAATATAAATGGAAATAGAAATTTGAAATTGAAATTGACATTGAATAGAATATAAATACAAATTAACATGTACATCCAGGAATTGTCATAGAAATTGACATGTACGTTAAAATCAAATTGAAATAAAATAAAAATTGCAATGTACATGAAATGAATGTGTTAAAATTTCACATGTACATTGAAATCAATGCCCTAGAAATTAAACAAAACTGAAATAGAATTAGAACTGAGATGTACACTAAAATCAATGTGTTTGAAAATCACATGAACTTTAAAATGAGCTCATTAAAAATTGAGATGTCCAAAGAAATCAATGTGACAAAATATGAAGGTGACATTGAAGAGAAATTGAAATTGACTCTTCTAATGAAACCAATTATGTACAGAGAGAGTTAACAAGTAGTCAAAGAGCACACATGTCAGAAAACGATCATTGAAAACTAGGTCTTATGGTCAATTCGCACCTCAGTACCCTTGGAAAAATTCCGTAGTTGACATGCATACTTTTTCCACTCGTTAACTCAATCAATTAAATAACTTGTGATCATCAATGTACTGAGTAATTGTATGTCTAGATGTTTCTATTTCGACTTCTAATGTGGTAATGGAGATAGAAATAAAATAAGAAATAGAAATGGAAATAGAAATTTGAAATTGAAATTGACATTGAAAAGAATATAAATACAAATTAACATGTACATCTAGGAATTGTCATAGAAATTGACATGTACGTTAAAATCAAATTGAAATAAAAATAAAAATTCCAATGTACATAAAATCAATGTGTTAAAATTTCACACGTACATTGAAATCAATGCGCTAGAAATTGAACAAAACTGAAATATAATTATAACTAAGATGTACGCTAAAATCAATGTGTTTGAAAATCAAATGAACTTTAAAATAAGCTCATTAAAAATTGAGATGTCCAAAGAAATCAATGTGACAAAATATGAAGGTGACATTGAAATTGACTCTTTAATGAAACCAATTATGTATAGAGAGAGTTAACAAGTAGTGAAAGAGCACACATGTCAGAAAACGATCATTGAAAACTAGGTCTTATGCTCAATTCGCACCTCATTACCCTTGGACAAATTCCATAGTTGACATGTAGACTTTTTCCACTCGTTAACTCAATCAATTAAATAACTAGGATCATCAATGTACCGAGTAATTGTATGTCTAGATGTTTCTATTTCGATTTCTAATGTGGTAATGGAGATAGAAATAAAATAAGAAATAGAAATGGAAATAGAAAATTGAAATTGAAATTGACATTGAAGAGAATATAAATACAAATTAACATGTACATCTAGGAATTGTCATAGAAATTGACATGTACATTAAAATCTAATTGAAATAAAATAAAAATTGCAATGTACATGAAAAGAATGTGTTAAAATTTCACACGTACATTGAAATCAATGCCCTATAAATTGAACAAAACTGAAATAGAATTAGAACTGAGATGTACACTAAAATCAATGTGTTTGAAAATCACATGAAATTTAAAATAAGCTCATTAAAAATTGAGATGTCCAAAGAAATCAATGTGACAAAATATGAAGGCGACAATGAAGAGAAATTGAAATTGACTCTTTTAATGAAACCAATTATGTACAGAGAGAGTTAACATGTAGTCAAAGAGCACACATGTCAGAAAACAATCATTGAAAACTAGGTCTTATGGTCAATTCGCACCTCAGTACCCTTGGACAAATTTTGTAGTTGACATGTAGACTTTTTCCACTAGTTGACTCAATCAATTAAATAACTTGTGATCATCAAAGTACTGAGTAATTGTATGTCTAGATGTTTCTATTTCGATTTCTAATGTGGTATTGGAGATAAGAATAAAGTGAGAAATATAAATGGAAATAGAAATTTGAAATTGAAATTGACATTGAATAGAATATAAATACAAATTAACTTGTACATGTAGGAATTGTCATAGAAATTGACATGTACATTAAAATCAAATTGAAATAAAAATAAAATTTGCAATGTACATGAAATCTATGTGTCAAAATTTCGCACGTACATTGAAATCAATCCGCTAGAAATTGAACAAAGCTCAAATAGAAATAGAACTGAAATGTACACTAAAATCAATGTGTATGAAAATCACATGAACTTTAAAATAAGCTCATTAAAAATTGACATGTCCAAGGAAATCAATGTGACAGGATATGAAGGTGACACTAAAGAGAAATTGAAATTGACTCTTTTAATGTAACCAATTATGTACAGAGAGAGTTAACAAGTCGTCAAAGAGCACACATGTCAGAAAACGATCATTGAAAACTAGGTCTTATGGTCAATTCGCACCTCAGTACCCTTGGATAAATTCTGTAGTGTACATGCAGACTTTTTCAACTCGTTAACTCAATCGATTAAATAACTTCTGATCATTAGTGTACTGAGTAATTGTATGTCTAGATGTTTCTATTTCGATTTCTAATGTGGTAAT